>BQKZ01000755.1:0-31759 GCA_036244855.1 Temnopleurus reevesii
TCCAAACATAACCTCTCCTTTTGTGCTTTTAAAACACCAGTTTGAACTGGTGTTTGGCCTTGAATAGACTAGTATGTTTTTAAGTTATGTTTTCACATAAGAACCGGAAACCGGAGCATCATTCCTCACTTATTACCCTCCCTCTGTACCCTCATCTCCCAATTGCAGATGGTTGTATAACACAATACTATACTAGTACTCCCTCTGTCTCTGCCCCTCCCCTCCTGCCCCTACATCCAATTATTCTCTCAGTACTTACGCATTGTTGTATGGTTCAAACACCAATGGTTCTGTGTCTTGTAAAGCATGTCCGGACATAAACCTCTTATGATGTTTCACATAATGACTGAATTGAAGACCAGGCTCATAGGATCGGATCTGCTCACACAATGTTTGGAACTGAAAAAGAGAGAAGAGAAAGAGTATGATGAGAAATATGTCCAAGGATTGATTGCTCAAGGAAATACTTTTAAGCACACAAGTTAACACACTTCAAACAAATATACACAAATTTCATAATTGAAACACACACAAGTAACACATATGTAAAATTATTTAAAACCACATTCAGTTACACACTTGTGCAGGCATACTGTGCCTAACTGTATGCAGTGAAAATATATGTATAGGATCATTCCTTGTATTGCCCCCCCCCCCCCCCCCCCGCCACGGCAAAAAGTGATTCTTTAACAAGGGACACTACAAAACCTTTAAAAATGAAGGATGCAGTATGCTATTTACTATTACCCTCCAAAAAGAGAAGAAAAAAAACAGGAAAATCAAATTTCACATTATCTTTCTAATAACTTTAAATTGTCAAATCAGGCGCCTGTTGCATAAATTTTTGCCTTTAAAAAACTCAGGAAAAAACAAAGACTATGCCCCCCCCCCAAAAAAAAATAGTGCTGTAGAATCTAAGGGGAAAATTCAAGAAACAGAGTTTCGAAGAGGGGTTTTTTTTGGCAACAATGATTATTCAACGGAGCCTAGGCATTAACCTACATGTATTGGGCATGTTACCTGTATTGGAGCTGGAGCTGATAGTGTATGCTGCATCTGGAAGTAACTGTGTGTTACCTGTCATGAAAAAGATATTTAAGAATGATAAAGTGAATTAATCTGACAAATAAAAAAACACATAAGGAGACATAAGTGACAACCATCCAAAACCAGAAATATTATAAACTAATATACAGAGATATTACTTTGACTGCATTCTCAATCATCATGTTTTTTTGTACATGGGATTTATACTTCACTCAACTTCACTTGACTTTTAAAAAGTCTTTAGCATGGCTAATAAGTTCGCAACATTTGTCTTAAGTACAAAAACAATACTTCAAAATTTGCAGAACAATGATTTCTGGTCAGTTTTGAAAAGTAAGATGTGTTTTGTAAGAGTAGAGCTTGTACACATTTGAAGTGCTGTGGTGTGTGGGGAAGAGCTGTAGCCTATGTGAAAGCACTGTAGTATAGTGGATCTGAATCTCACCTTTCAAAGGAAGATAAAAGGTAACAATATACTTACAGCTTTCATGGTCTGATCACACATGAAGATGAGTTCTCTGAGTTGTATCAAAAGCTTTTGCTGTAACAGGATGAAAATAGTTTATACAATTAATGTGGTGGGTCAAAATGATGAACTCATCATTCAATCATATTACGAAGTGGAGAAAAAGGAAAATGAGAGACAAAATACGAGAATGAGAGACAGAGACAGAGACAGAGAAAAAAGTGGATGAACACATGAAATCAGAAAGGGAAATAGATTTGAAACATACAAAAGAAGACACTACAGAAATCATGAAAAGAGCACAAATTAAATTGAATTCCATTGAAAGAACGTCTCTAGTGAGCCACGTACACTCTCATTGCTGCAATTATATGCCAGACCATGCCAAATAAAACAATTTCTCCCCTGCATTTTTTAAACAAATAAATAGGACTCTTTCAATAAATACAGATTTCTCAAACAAAACAATTCGTTCCCTGCATTTTTTGGACAAATAAACAGGACTCTTTCGGTACATGCAAATTATCAAATGTACCCTGCATGCATATTTGTAACATCCAAGTTGATTTTTGGTTGATTTCCTATACTAAAGTTACCCTTTATTAATTTGATAGCATACAATGTTTGGCACAAAATACATGTACATAATAAAACCTGACAGATCAAAAGAGGAACAGGAAATATTTCATATCCGCAGAGGTACATTTACAAAAGAACTGATGAGTGATTCACCAGACAACAAATTATTGAGATTGATGAATTATTTCCTACTTATGTCTGTAATCTTGTTTTATAACCAAGTTCTCAGTCAACTAAATACATGTATCATGTACACTGCAAATGTTATCAATAGCCTTTTGAAAAAAATGTTTAGTTATTATACTCTGAAATGTACACTGAAATAGAAGATTATCGTAGAGGACTGGAGGTCTGCAGAGCCAAATTCATTTGTAATGAAACTTCATGAAACTTCATTTCATTATAAATTGCATGAATAACATTTATATCATTTTACTGCTGATGCCTGCAAGTTCAAAACTTAGAAATGTCATGAGCTGGCTATTACAGAATAATTCAAAAGAAGTTGAATCCCTTCGTAAAACAGAATAAAAAATAGCCCCACAAAAAAAAACTAAAACTGGGGGAATAAATGGACAAAGTTGCATACCTTGACTCTAAGCATATCCTGTTGCTTGTTGTTAGTCTCTGCTACACAGGCTTTGTATGTCGTCTCTGCTTCTTGGGCCTGCAAAAAAATCCCACAGAAAATTAATACATGTATCTGGAGTATTACAGATGAATTGTCAGAGTGGACTGATCCAACAAAATCATGAATTTCTATTTGGTGTTAACCCTTGGTTGGAAATTGAGCGGCTTTGTATGATTTTCTCTCTCTCTATTATTCATAAAAATAATAAGTATATTTTGGTTTCGACCAAATTCTATTTTTTCTAAGCATCCTGAGAATGGCAGTTTTACACCAGGTAATGTACACCGCCTCATAATAAATGCTCTGGTCATTCAAGATTTACCAGACATTGAAACTTACCCATTGCTTCATCTTTAGGTTTCCTTCTCTTGTCCAGTTTAGCATGGTGAATAAGTCTATTACTCTCTCTCTATCTGTACTTCTTCCTCTCCCTATCTATCTATCTATCTATCTATCTCTCTCTCTCTCTCTCTCTATCTATCTAGCTATCTATCTATCTATATATCTATTTATCTATCTATCTATCTATCAATCTATCTATTTCCTCCGTCTTTCTTTCTCTCTTATGTCTTTCAATTTGAAGCACTAAATTCATACCTTCCCTAATGCCTCATCTTCAGCTTTCTTCCTCTTGTCCAGCTTAGCGTGATGCGTTCCTCCGCTGGAGTTCATGAGATCATTCTCGACCTTAGCAGTGGCTTCCTTCGCTCTCTCGTATTCATGGTAACGAGAGTAGTAGAGTTGTCGAGACTTCTCGAGATTCTGACGACATTCAAGCTACAAAAAAATTCAGTTTTCCATAGTTTTATTTCATATCTTACAATTTAAGTTGATACCTTAAGCCCAGTTGTGATGTGTTAAACGGATCATCAAAAATGCCAAAGTTGTACCCCAGATATACACGTATGGATACATTATACTTTATACAGTATAATTTGGGAATAAAAATACTTGAATATGAATTGTTTTGAATTGAACATTTATTTCCTTTTTCAAAAACATAATCAAATTTAAAACATAACACAAAGAAATATCATAAAAATAAACATTTAATTTGCTGCGATTGGTTACAATGTTTAAGATAAGGCACAAAAGAATTGAGGGTATGAAGTGATTGGTGTTCTATTTAACAAAAGCATGTCATGAACTGGCAATGCGGTGCATTCTGGCGGTGTGGGCTCCGTATCACATTTGACAAGAGTAAATCAGACCTATTAGGACTCATTGAATTGAAAAAAATTCTTTACTACACTAAGACTAAACTGTGCATGTTGAAGGGAGAGATACGTGTAATGACATTATCGTCAATAGGGTGGTAATTAATGCTTTTTGTGCATCAATACAGCAAAATACTTGTTGATTTTTTTTCTCCATCTGTATTGCTGTTCATTTGTATAACATATCTGCATGGGCGAGTGCATGAATTAATGTGACTTACCATCTCTTTCTTGATCGTATTCCATTGCAGTCGTATTGATTTTCTTTTCTTATCATGTTCTGCTCGCCGTGCATCTAATTGCTAAATGGAAGAAAAGAAAAGACAGATGCCCTTCAGATCATTGAAAATCAATAAATTATGGGGTCCCTTACTANGAGGGCGACATTTGGGGGGGGTTGCTCGTAGGGAAAAGTTTCTGTTTAATAGATTTACGGTTCTTGCGTTTGTTAGGGAACAAAGCAAAATGGATGAGAGAGGGTCATGTGGTTATTGATGTAAATAATAATATTAATAATAATAATAATCTAGATTATTTCTATAGTGCTAAAAACAAAGAGTACCATAATGGTTTACAATTTAAAAGAATTCAACCAAAACGAAATACATTTGTAGCATCTTAATAAATAAGCTGAAAATATACAAACTGTCTCACCTTGACTCTAAGCATATCCTGTTGCTTGTTGTTTGTCTCTGCTACGCAGGCTTTGTATGTCGTCTCTGCTTCTTGGGCCTGCAAAAAATCATACAGAAAATAAAAAGAAGAGGTATCACCCTTTTGATTCAATCGTGATCTTGTTAAATCAACGGCACACATTGAAGAAGAATTGTTGGTAGCCTATGGCTGGAAATTTCATGCCTCAAAGCTGATTACATTGCAACAAAACGACTGGTACTTCCTACTGCCCATTCGTCTTGGGCGTCATCGCTGTCGTGGACATTGTTATCATCATACAAACGTCATCGTCCTCACCATCATCTCATCCATACTGTATCAACATCAACATCATTCTATCACCTTTACATGCATCTGTTGAAAACATCTGATTGTAAAGCAGAAGTCAGGACTCCTTCATTAGGCCCCCGCAAAAAAAATTGTTTGGTCGCCCTCAACCAATAGACCCTGTAAAAATGGCCCCGATATGGTTTTCTTTTTATTTTATCTTTTTTCTCTTCACTCAAATGAAAAAAATCAGAGTATAATTATTTGGCTTTTTGTTCCATTCAATTGTGACAATTGTGTTTAAACAAATTTTTGTTATGAATTAAACGAAAAAAACCCAACAAACCAACCTATTAAAAAAAAGCATTCAAGGGCAACAAAATGATTTTTGTTTTACCTTGGGACATTTCAATAAGTCTCCACTACTAACTTATACACACTCACAAAAAGAGCTATCAACGAGGTATCCATACCTTCCCTAATGCTTCATCTTCGGCTTTCTTTCTCTTGTCCAGCTTAGCATGGTGCGTTCCTCCGCTAGAGTTCATGAGGTCATTCTCTACCTTAGCTGTCGCTTCCTTTGCTCTCTCGTATTCATGGTAACGGGAGTAGTAGAGCTGACGAGACTTCTCAAGATTCTGACGACATTCAAGCTACAAAAAAATTCAGTTTTCCATAGTTTTATTTCATATCTTACAATTTAAGTTGATACCTTAAGCCCAGTTGTGATGTGTTAAACGGATCATCAAAAATGCCAAAGTTGTACCCCAGATATACACGTATGGATACATTATACTTTATACAGTATAATTTGGGAATAAAAATACTTGAATATGAATTGTTTTGAATTGAACATTTATTTCCTTTTTCAAAAACATAATCAAATTTAAAACATAACACAAAGAAATATCATAAAAATAAACATTTAATTTGCTGCGATTGGTTACAATGTTTAAGATAAGGCACAAAAGAATTGAGGGTATGAAGTGCTTGGTGTTCTATTTAACAAAAGCATGTCATGAACTGGCAATGCGGTGCATTCTGGCGGTGTGGGCTCCGTATCACATTTGACAAGAGTAAATCAGACCTATTAGGACTCATTGAATTGAAAAAAATTCTTTACTACACTAAGACTAAACTGTGCATGTTGAAGGGAGAGATACGTGTAATGACATTATCGTCAATAGGGTGGTAATTAATGCTTTTTGTGCATCAATACAGCAAAATACTTTTCAAATATTCTTCTCCATCTGTATTGCTGTTCATTTGTATAACCTGTCTGCATGGGTGAGTGCATGAATTAATGTGACTTACCATCTCTTTCTTGATCGTATTCCATTGCAGTCGTATTGATTTCCTTTTCTTATCATGTTCTGCTCGCCGTGCATCTAATTGCTAAATGGAAGAAAAGAAAAGACAGATGCCCTTCAGATCATTGAAAATCAATAAATTATGGGGTCCCTTACTACCCCCTTCCCTTCCATTATCCTATTTATTGGAGAGTTTCACAAATTATTGTGCCCTTCTTGACTTAGTGTTATAAATCGGCTTAATATACTGCAATTGCTGATGCCGGAAAAGAAAACAAGGACCTTTCATCCCCTTCTTAATCAATATCACATACCGGTATGTCCCCTTCTTAGACTGCACATAATTTTCATCAAGAATCGCCAACATTGAAGGGTGGTATTAAATTTGTTCCACAATCAATCTGCCCTTTTTAATAAAGTGTGAAATGTGTAAACCCAAATGAATCCTAGCTAACCTATTGCATATACATGGAGCTCTTTGGAAGACAGAAATATATGTATAATATTTATTCACAAAAAGATCCCACTTACAGAGGATATGAAAACAGAGAAAGTAGAGTAGTATACTTTTAATCATGACCTGACTTAATCTAATTGCTAGTGCTAGAGCAGATTATTAACATTTCAAACAGCCCATTCTATCATTTATCCCTATGATGTGTATCAATGTGTTTCCAGTACAGAGAGACGAACAAAGAGAGAAAAACAAAATCAGAAGATTTGTACATGAGCTAAGAATGTTCAGTTAAATCAATCCGAATTACAGGTATGAGGATCCTTGAGTTGACAACTATGCCAGCATGGTGGTCTCTATTCATGACGTGTAAAAATGTGTCAAAGATGAAAAATGACTTCTTCCAGATGAAAAATAAATGTGACCATTTTATACTAAAAAAACAAGAACTTGAAAGATTGTCTACTTTTCTTGACATTGAAAAGAAGTATTAAATTACAATGGAGGTGTCCCCCATGGTGTCACAGTTCAGCGGCAAATTTCCCAAATCTAGGATTCCCATACTCTAGGTTACTGAAGGCTGAACCTTTGTAAACTCTAAAACAATTATCTGACACTGCTCAAACTTTCACAGTTTTTTCATATGTATCTCCAAACAATGGCAGCACATTAATGTGGAAGTTCCTCTAAAATGACCATGCCTAGGTCTTGTAAAGATATATCATAGACTGGATAAGAATAAATACATGTACCTAAAATTGAAGGCATATCATAGCCTTCAAATGTCATTTTATGTCTCTCTATCGCTTTACTGCATAAGGCGGCAACGAACATTGAACATCAAAGGATTCATGCAGCTCATTAATTCTATTGTTAATCTTTTCAAAGACACCAGCTGATTTCCATTTTTGCATGGGGTTACTACTTCAGTCCATTGACATCTCTTTGGGTTATGTGTAATTTATCTCACATTGAAGGAAACTTTGGAATCTTAAATTTCAGATTTCACAATACACCAAGCTTCTAGCAACTTAACTTTTCGAAGTTGTGTCACGTATGAAATCCAACAATGAAACACCACAATAAGGAAATGAGATCTCACTTACATCAACAAATTTATGACCTTGGATTTGTGTATAGGTGGCCTCACAGTTTGTGGCGTATTCAATGTCCTGTAATAAGAGAACACAATCAGAGTCTTTATCACACAATGCTATCTTTGATTGCTGCATCAATGAAATCAAGCGAGTATGACTCACAAAAGGTATTGTGCAATAAATGCATTTTCTTCTTAGCTCATGGTCAACTATCCATGAGGTGTAAATTGAAGAGCAACAACAATGAAATATGTTTGAATTTGCACATTCTGAATTAAGAGAAAGAGAGAGTGTCAAAGGAAAGTGTTTTGTATTGCATGAATGGTGAAAATACATTTGAAAGCACAAACATCACATAAGAATAATAGGTTATTTGATTTGTTTGATATATTCTGTTACTAAATGGTTTCCAATGAGAGAGAATTCAGTTTTAAGAGGTTTACATTCAAATTTAAATTTGCATATTATTTGACTCTGGCATTTTTCAATGCAGTGGCAATACAGGAACATTCAATGTATGCACCAATAAATGTAAATTGTATAAAAAATTATAATGCGAACAAGGAAAATTAATCATTCATCTCCTACATGTGTATATTACAGTACAGTACTTACGTGTTCCAATGACATTAGGTATGTTGACTGGAAAGGAAGATATGTCTGTATAAAAGAGGACAAACGAACAGTTTTAAATCAAGACCTTTAATGATTTAAAGATACAGGCCTGGACACCATGATAGCAATCTGTAGATAGATAATAACCGATACATGTATGTTTTGGAATGAAAAGTAATATAAATGACCAAAGTTAAATTGCAATTACAACACTCCTAAAAATGCAAACTGTGCAATAAATGATGGAGAGAAATCATCTTTATGCCCTCAAATGCATCCAAAGATTCCTGATGCTAAAGTTTGGTAAAATTTCCATGAAAATGTTGCTTTTTAGGTTAAACTTCCAAATTGATGATTATACTTCAGACCGGGGCTAAAAAGACAGTTGAAAATTCACTAAACAGAAATAAGCTGATGGAAAAAGGAAGATATAATCATCTATTTGTTTTAAGATACTTCAACATGATATTCACAGATCTATATGAATTTGAGTTTTAAAATGAGGAGAGCTTAACTTTCCAAAAAATGTATATACATAAAATGTGTATTTCCCTGTTCACAATGACATGCTGCCAAATTGAACCCATTTTCATAGAGGATCACCATAGGAGTGAAGAATATGAAAATGGCTTTAGTACCAAATTATGAACTTGACCTTTTCAAACACATTCTCGAGGTTGCTTAGGTTCACCCAGGGTCAGCACAGTAGCAAACTACACCCAATTTGTGAGGAATGTCAACCATTTTAATGGCTTAATTGGGGGTAATAGTTTGGAATGCACTTCGACAATTAGTCCTTGGAATTGACCGCCAAGGGCAGGGTTTTTTAACAAGCTTTGATATAGTGTAAGATTTATACATACATGCCTTATCCTATCTTACGATGCCATTCAATTCATTCCAAAACTCAATGAAGAAACAAAGTTAAAAAAAAGAATATTGGAATAAATTTGGAATTTATTCATTTGAACGTCATTGACATGTACAGCCAACATTTTGTTCTGATTGGAATTTGGAATTTGGAATTTATTCATTTGAACGTCATTGACATGTACAGCCAACATTTTGTTCTGATTACATTTTTTTCATACACATTGTGTTATATTGTAAAACTGAACTATACATGTTTTTTACCAAACTGAGGTGCGCAGTTTTCTATTCTATAGGTGCGGATTTTCAGGGTATGCAGAGCAACAACATTTTATTATATGTAATTCTAAAATCGGTTTTTAGCATTTGGATACATTGTATGTTTCAATAGAATTTCCAAAGAGTTTTTACGTGTTAATTTCATTGCATAACGATAATCATTCCATGAATATATGTATCAAGTTCAGAAAGCTATATGCTGATATGGACACGAGACCCGCCACTAAAGGAAAGTTCTGCTGTACATAAAATCATCATTCATAACCAAAAGGCCAATCAATTCAAATTGTTTTATAAATTGATTAAATGAGCGAAATGACATAAAAGGAAACTTAAATGTATCACAAAACAGGTTCATGGAGGTCCTTGGCTATCAAAAAGCACTCAATAAATGGCTACATGAGTTTAACGAGATCGTGCAGTGCCAAACAATTTGTTTCTAATAATAAAGACCCAATGAGGAACAGTGATGCATTATCAATATACAAGTTCTTGAAACTTTATTTAGTATCAGTCTATTAGTTTTTAATGACTTCTCTATTCTTTCATCAGTGCAATGAAACCCTATTACAAGCATCCTGGTTTAAACAATAAAGATGTGCTCTAATGATGTGTACATTAAACAGCTATCAAGGAGATTGTAATA
The DNA here is from genome assembly GCA_036244855.1 of Temnopleurus reevesii. Taxonomy (NCBI): domain Eukaryota; kingdom Metazoa; phylum Echinodermata; class Echinoidea; order Temnopleuroida; family Temnopleuridae; genus Temnopleurus; species Temnopleurus reevesii. The sequence continues at coordinate 10,154 of BQKZ01000755.1, forward strand.
GATCAGCGATTAGCGCTATTAGGTTTAATTGGTTTCGCTAGAGGTGGAGGTAAATGTCACAAGGGAGAAAATGATGAAATTGGACATGAGCGAATAAGGCTAGGTTAAGGAAAGACATAATCTTACATGTATATCTATTTTTTTAAGAATAAAAATATCCAGTATTTTAAATGACTAGATGTACATGTATGTAACAAAACCAAAATTGGCAAGATGCTCTCCAGTCCGTCAGGTGGGGATCCTAAAAATTTTTTTAAAAATCAATAAATAACTTTGACTGTTCCTTCGTTTGCATCTCAATTAGTACCACATCCAATATTCAAGTTTGTTTTTAATTGAAGAAAAAGTGTCAGAAAAGGTCTTTCACAAGATTCAAGACCAAACATATTAATATAAGAACAGAAGTGAAATCCAAGGGATCTTAACAAATGCAGAGCTCTAGAAACCCACTTCCTAAAAATTAAGCTGTTGGGCAAGTATTATGAAATTATCACTTGCCTGATAAGACAAATGACAGTTTTATACTAGTTTTCCTCTACATGTGCAAATTAACATTGGCCATCAATTTTAGGCAAGACAAACTTTTGTTCAGGCAAGTGATTTGAATAATTGCTTGCCCGACTGGGCAATTGGTGAAAAAATTCTTGCAGCATCCTGCAAATGAATTGTATGATTATGTATCACTTGCCTATATATGACTTTTACTGTGCAACTAAAAAAAAAAAACAATTTGTTCGCCTCTGGTGAATGTTCGGTACACTTATTAAGCAGTTCCATTTAACAAACTCTATTAAAAGCTGATCATCGGTTAGCATCCAAAACGTTAACGAAGGACTTGCTAATGACTTAATTGAATTGGTAGAGACACGCATCCGTCAGGGGGAGAGTGCAGGTGGCTCTTTGGAGGTCGAAGAGTCGTTAGATTAATGATGATGACAGAGACATTCATCAACTGTCTCGTAAGTGTCTTGATGGTATTAATTAGATTAAAAGCTTGTAAAGGCAGCTGTGGGTATAAATAATGTACGGTTACCAGATATTATTCTATCTAATGGGATTCTGGCTTGACAGCCTAACCATGATCCTTGTAGATAAAAATGGCAGATATGTTTTCAATGTTTTGTACAGTTTTACTGTTGGTTTTTGGGTGGGGAGAGCTGAATTGTAATTTTTGTGTGTTTTTAATATTTTATCAAGACACATACACTGTACTTCTCTATGCATACTCCCTCCTTTTATCTTCTCATATTGTTTCTAAAATAACCATGTACGATGTGAATGTTGTGAAACTTGTTTATAAAATTGACAACTGTATTTTACCTGATTTCCATTGAATCAATTTCCCCAAATTTATTGATACGTGCACTTTCTAGAAGAAATTATAATTCTAGTAATATGAAAATTAATGATTAAAAATGAAGCACATTACTGTCATATCTCTTGATGACATGAAAAATGTGTGCCATACAATATAGAGAAAATGTTAAGGTCAAAGCAATCAGCTTCAGGGATCATTTACCAAAACATTAATATTGAGGTTGACATAAAGTAAAGTCATTAAAGCACATTAATGAAAAATAATATCGCCATGGTAAAGACAATATCATAAATCAATATTAAAAAAATGATGTCTCACCTCTTCTCTGAGTATGGGTCGAGTTGTGGCACCTAGTTTGGAGAGACTCCTTGCAAATTCCATCTCTGTAAACAACCAGGAATAAATGTGGGAAAAAAGGTGATTTCTGAAGCCTGGAAGAAGTGAATATGGGCATATCCCAAGATATATATTTGGAATAAAAATTGAATGACCATTGACGCCTCTCAATTATAATTTTCTCTCTCTCTATCTTGTATGCATTGGGACATGGATACATGTATTTTAATCCGACAAATGATTTCATAGCATTTATATTTTGCATCATGCTGTATTTCCTAACATTTGACTTACTACACACAGATACAATGTACAGCCAAGAAAACAGATTTAAAATTAATGAACTTAAATGTACATTAAAAACTTTTCAAACATGTGTTTGCATTTTATACCAAGATAATGTCTATGTATCATTAAACTGTTATTAAAAAAAAGTTATAAAAAGTAGCTGCTTGTAAAGCTAAGATGATTGAGTTACATTATGATATCATCTAGTATGATGTCAATAACGATTAGAATTTGTAACACTTTTGATTAAAGTATTTTATGAAATTTAATGTATTAGGCTATTGAAAATAAACTAACCTAGATGGACTCTCTTCTCTACATAGAGAATGACATCTTTGGAATATTTGGACCAGGCCTTGGCTCGTTCTAGGGCCAGGTCTACCCTAGTCTCTAGGTTCATCAACCAGGCATCTATTTCCTCTTATTACAACTTAACAGTGGTAAAAGATAATCTAATCTAGATGGTCTAAAGCGAACTTACCTAAATGGACTCTCTTCTCTACATAGAGAATGACATCTTTGGCATATTTGGACCAGGCCTTGGCCCGCTCTAGTGCCAGGTCTACCCCAGTCTCTAGGTTCATCAACCAAGCATCTATCTCCTCTGAATTCAGCTGACCTAATGGCAGAAGAGAGAAAGGGAAAAATCTTTTAAAGTACAATTTACATGGCAAAGAAACTGCAAAGTTCATTAAAATTTTGAGAGTGAAAAGGGAAAGAAGTCTACGGCATGATTTTCTCTGGTAAAGATTGGGGTCAACAATAAATAATATCTTCAGAGTTCAAATTGAACTACATTCTGGTTAGAGTACAAAAATTAGTTGTCTTCACTGAAAATGTCAAATAACCAGACACATATCTGAGGCTAAAATTAATAGTGTTAACTAAAAATAATTAACAGCTGGCAGCAATCCTGTTCCCTTTACTGGAATATCTTAGGATCACAAAATGCTAACATTTGATATATGATGACTTGGTGTGATTTGCTTCAACATTTTTTTAATTTGACTTGGTGATTACTCAATAGAAAAGTCAGATAAAGAGTAGGCATACATTGCCATTGACAGTAGCATTCAATACCCCTACTGTGAGATCAGCCCATACTTGTCAGTAGCATATCCCACTCCCAGTCAACTGACCTGAATACCATCATCATCATCATCATCATGCATTGTGTACATGTACATATCATATCCATAGGTAAGACATATGAGGTTGGACAGAATATAAACAAAAATAGGCCAGGTTATAAGGGTGTAGACCAACTGATGTACTTTTCTCTATGGATGTAAAAACGTAAGAGTCAAATTCAACATCCCTTGTACATGTACTAGTTGACAGTACTATTAAAGCATACCCCTATGGTGAGATCTCCCCATGGATACTTGTCAGGAGTACATCCCACTGCAAGTCAACTGACCTGAATACCATCATCATGATCATCATCATGCATTGTTTACATATCATATCCATAGGTGACACAGAAGAAAATTTGAACAAAATGTAAGCAAAAATAGGCCAGGTTATAAGGGTGAAGACCAACTGATGTACTTTTCTCTATAGATCTGAACAAGATAGCAGTCACATCAGTCACGATTGCTGGGCACAAAATCCAGAGGTCTAATTTCTGCCGCAATCTTGGTATTTTTTAAGACAGTAGTTTCACAATGTCAACCCAAATACAACAAATGTCCAAATCAGTTCGCTACCAACTCCGCAACTTAGGTTTTGTAAGGAAATCTCTCACCCGCAGTTCCACTGAAAAACTTGTTCATGCTTTGATATCCTCTCGTTTGGATTTTGGCAATGCTCTTATGTTTGGTCTTCCTCAACTCCTCATTGCTAGGTTGCAAAAACTACAAAATGCAGCCGCGCGTGTAGTATCCTTCTCCCGTACGCACGATCACATCACTCCTGTCCGTAAGTCACTACATTGGTTGCCTGTCGAACAGCGCATTATCTTCAAAATTCTCCTCCTTATATATCATTGTATACATGGCTCCGCTCCTCAGTATAATATCTCTCTAATACAGCAGTACATCCCTTCTCGAAATTTACGTTCCCAAAACTCAAATCTCTTAGTTGTCCCTAAAGTTACAACTAGGTGGGGGGAACGAATGTTCATGCACGCTGGACCAGCTACTTGGAATTCCCTCCCACAAGCCATCAAAGACAGTAGCTCCGCTGAAATATTCAAACAGAATTTAAAAACCTACCTTTTCAACATCGCATATAATTAATTTCGTCCCTTTGTTATTTTCTTGAACTTCTATCTTACTCTACACATTTTCCAGTTGCGCCTTGAGCATTTTCATGAAACGTGGATTTGGCGCCATATAAATCATATATATTATTATTATTTAGATGTTAACGCTTCAGAGTTGTCGGATTCGGCATACATTCTACATGTACTAGTTGACAGTACTAAGCATACCCCTATGGTGAGATCTCCCCATGGATACTTGTCAGGAGTACATCCCACTGCAAGTCAACTGACCTGAATACCATCATCATCATCATGCATTGTTTACATATCATATCCATAGGTGAGACATAAGAAAAGTTTGAACAGAATCTGAACAAATATAAGGTTATAAGGGCGAAGAGAACAACAGTACTTTTCCATTTTTCTATAATATGTAAAAAGTTCCCAGGGAAAGGAATGCTATGGCCTGTATGCCTTTGGATGCTTGCTAAAATCTAGTCCAAAACATTGTTCAAAATATGGAAATAATAATACATTAATACAGCATATCTGAGAGGTAACAATAAAGACTTTTCCAACTCATTTCATGCTGGGGTCCATGCGAAAATAAATGCGCTGTTTTTTCTATTATTGTTACTATGGTAACTGTCAGAGAAAGCCCATGTTCCATCCTGGACAAGCTTTTTTCAGTCAATATCCCCCCTTATGTATTTGCTAGAATATTTTTTTCCACAGTAATATCAGGTGACATGAAAAATATGGAAAGGTAGAATGTCCAGATTCTACATCACAAGTACACTCCTTTGAAACATCATCTGATTAAAAATATAAAAGCAGAAAACATCTGTTCCAACTATCAGATTTTGTTGTATACATTTCTGTAAAATGATCCGAAACCATCCACATGTGCAGTGAGCACTTACATAGCAAATTTATTGTATTTTTTCTGTATTGATTACAGCCTACATTTTTGATGCTGCAAATTATATGAGCATACTGTAAATAAATGATGTTCAACATCATAGCATAACATTAACAAAAAAAATGATGACAGAGCAACAGATGCATCTGACCATTATTTTGAGCATAACTTTACAGTCATGAGGGTACCCTTGAAAAGCACAACTATGACATACATTGAACATAAATATATATATATAGACCATAATAAACTGGGCCAAATGCCCTGTGTAACCTGACATTTCATATATTACCAGGGGAATAAAAAATAAAAGATGGCAGCTGACTATTTCATGGTGAAAAATTCTTTACTGCGTGTCATCATCATCTTTCGCTTGTGTAAAAAAGAAATGATAAATATTCTTGATATACTAGAAGGTACACTGCACAGTAGGTGTCTGTGAAGCCCTGTACTTATAATGGAGTAATAATGGAGAGGAGATTTTTCATAACGAAGTATGACAAAATTTACTTTTGCATAATAAATTATAATTGTTAAATTATATCATAATGACTGGTCAAAGATCTTGTGCCAAACTATTATCTTCTAATACTTGTAACTGCGAAGAACAAAAAGTAATCATTCTAATCGTTGATTTGATGACAAATACAAGTAAATTCGATGACAAAATATTTGTATTTGTAATTCTTCAATGAATATTTCTTTATCTATTTCACATGAATTCTACATACATGTACATATCATTTGCTCATGGCTGTTAAACATCATTTTGTGCAAATCAAATATTTTCATTACAGTTCTTTACAAATGCTTGTAGGACAGGAATATTTTGATTGACCAGGAATCTAAATATGATTTAATAACCTATGAAATACAATCGCTTGACTACATCATCACAAACACACCCCATTCATGTCAACAGAATGGACAAGCGTTAAGAGATCTATCTCTTGTCACTATCCAAAGAACGTAGCCTATCGGATGCCCTGTGCGCCAAGCCAAAGGGTCTTTTGAGAGGGACTTGGTCTGGTATGTGAGGAATGTCTGGTATTTCCTATCACCATCATCGTCGTGAGTGAACTCTACTGACATTACNATAGTCCGAGAGAATGGGACAAAGTTTATGTTGGGGAGACGGGCAGAAAATTTGGAGTCAGAAAGTCAGAACACCAACAGGAGGCGGAATCAGTGGGGAAGACATATTTTACAAGAGCTAAGAAGGAGGCAGACTTCACTCCAAAAAAGTCGGCCATAAGTGATCATGTGGCTCAAGAAAACCACACCATTGATTGGAAGAAAGGCAGGATTGTGTCGAAAGACAATAATAAATTCACACGATGGATAAGAGAAGCTATCCATATCCAGCGGGGGCGTGAACACAGTATGAATCGTGATGTTGGACAATACAAATTATCTTCGGCGTACATTCCCATTCTCTCGGACTATAAGACTGCCGATACCCCATCTACGGCGAGTCAACGCTAGTCTGATGAAGCCTGCAGAAAACAGTAGGCGAAAGCTCACCAAAGGTAAATTCCATTTGATTGTGAATTAATGAAATTCGCTATTATTATTACTTATTGCTGTCTGGCAAGCCTCGGGAAAGCTCTAAGGTTGTTAAGAACATCCATAGTGTTAGAGGTATGCATAAAATTTGCATCTATTAAAAGGGCACCAAAATCTATTGATGTACAGATACCATTGTGCATCCACCTGTTTAACAATGTGACTTTCTACCCACATAATTCACTTATTAACAAGATGAATAACATCTATAGGCTAAAATTTGGCAGGCAGGTAATTGGAAAACACAAATCATTCTTGTAAATTACCATTAATAAAACTTGATTCTGATTGGCTGTTGCATATTGCTGTCATGGTACTCACCATGACAAATTTGTTTATTCAAAGTACTATTTATTTTATAAATAATGCATGAACAATCACGCACTATACTGGACTATGTGCATGACAAATAATTTAGTTGTTTCTAGTTCTTATGTTCCAGTCATTTTGCATCGATAGAACATGCGTTAATAACTATCATTGAAAATAGGCCCCAAGATCTGACATTATAAAAATTAAATCGTACTACACTGTACATTACAAACCTAAACATACTACATGTCACGTATGCATACGCGTTATAGTGCACAGTCATAAGCTATAACAAAATTCTAGAACATAGCCTATGTATTATAATTTCTTATTGAATGAATTCATAATCACAAACTTACTTCCTTCCCTGATGTCGCTCCCTGCGTCTGATTTACTAAAGGTTGGTCCAATGTACTCAGGATTACTGTTCAATGATGCAAGACTCTCGCAAGACTGAAACAAAACCAAAATATACACAATGGTCATTATAATGGCTTCAATTGATACAATGAACCTCTGTTAAGCCCCAGTCACATAGGACCCGGAAGTAACACGATTGAACACAACTATTTGATAATTAACTGCCTCCGAAAAAAGAGTCGTGTTGAATCCCGGGGCTCTATGTGACTGGGTCATTTCAACTGAAAAAATATATTAAATGACTGTACAATTCCACTACATTATAAAGAGCCCTGACATAATGATGATTAGGAGAGCCTTAACATGGTATACCATGTTTTCAAAATGATTCTCTTGATTCAGGGGCCTGCTTATAAGGAAGTTCACCTGTATTGAATAAATTTCAGCCTTTCCAAAGATAGCCAAACACAGAATGTTCAGCCCAAGCTTGAGCAGCTGGGGGGAAATATTACAATCCAGCTCAGGCAGGAATCAAACCCAACACCTCTTGGCTACCATTCAAATGAAGAAAAAATCCCAAATTAGAGAAGTTCAATTTACAGTAAATGTTGATCATATTCTAGCAAACAGAAGGTTACTGAAAATAAGGGACAATGAGCATGCTTCTGATATTACAAATCAGAGTTATAATATACAATTAGCCAAAATTGAGAGTGCTCCACAGACAATAATCAGCCGAACCAGTGGTGATAAATGACATAAAAACACAAGCATCAAACCGAACTCACCTTCGATGCAGGGAAGCCCAGATGTAATGTAGATTGTTCTATATCTCCCATAAGGTACTCAGTCACACCAGAGCTGAATGACATCAAAACACAACCACCAAACCAAACTTACCTTCGATGCAGGGAAGCCTAGATATAATGTAGACTGTTCTACATCTCCTGTAAAATACTCAGTCACACCACAGCTGAATGACATCAAATCTTAACCATCAAACCAAACTCACCTTAGACGCAGGGAAGCCTAGATGTAATGTAGACTGTTCTACATCTCCCATAAGATACTCAGTCACACCAGAATTGAATGACATCAAAACATAACCATCAAACCAAACTCACCTTTGATGCAGGGAAGCCAAGATGTAATGAAGACTGCTCTACATCTCCCATAAAAACCTCAGTCACACCAGAGCTGAATGACATCAGAACATAACCATCGAACTAAAATCACCTTCGATGCAGGGAAGCCTAATTAATGTAATGTAGACTGCTCTACATCTCCCATAAAAACCTCAGTCACACCAGAGCTGAATGTCATCAAAACATAACCATCGAACCAAACTCACCTTAGACGCAGGGAAGCCCAGATGTAATGTAGACTGTTCTACATCTCCCATAAGATACTCAGTCACACTGGTGCTGAATGCGTGTGCCAAGGCATCGATGGCCTCAGAGAAGTGTCCTTTATCTTTCTCTTCATTATTGCTTACAAGTCCTGAAAAATAAATGAAGAAATAGTTATACAATGGGCAGAATGAAGGTATCATATCTTGAAGTTCTGAGTTGTTGTTTTTTTTTCAAGCAAAGAGAGGTGGATTTATTGACAGGTTCTAAAGTACACATTTTAGTTTCAGGGTGTGCAAGATAGGGGACCACTATTAAAAGTGGACAACTATGGGCAGGGTAGTCACTTTTGTACATTAGGGGTTCCAGGCTATGGTCACATTGCATAATCATAGACTGACATCATAAATAAATTGTATGGAATAAAAACAGTGGTGCCTATAAAAAAGACAAAAATGGGATGATTTACAAAATTGCTCACCATTCATTAGAATAATCCTAGTATAATAACTTGTTTAATATCTTGTGATCAGGGTAATTCGCCAAAATTTTGGTTAGTACAGTCACCCTTTTAATGAACAGTAATATGGTACGTTACTAAATTTGATTATTTTCATTTAATAATATCCTCATTATCTCACCTTTGATTTGAGCAATGAGTACCACAGCTGCTGTGTGTACATCTGTTGATTTGAGAGCAGTATACTTCTCCAGTATTGAACCCAGGATGTTGAGAAGATCCCGAAGCTTCTCATGGGCAGCCACACGTATCGTCTCAGTTCGCTCTGAAAAGAGTGATGGTGGAAGATGGTGAAAGTTATTATTAAATCACATAGCAATTGAGCACTAATGATCAGATTTTTGTCTTTTTATCTTTCCAGGGTATATTGCCGCTTCAGATCCAACACAACAGTTGTTCTCCTAACAGTGTTCTTATTAATCCACTTTATTGGATATGGGCATGTTTGAAAATTTCCCAGGAAAATAACCCAAGAGAAATTGGTTGTCTTTTCCCGAGGATGTATGCTATAATAATAATAGCAATATGTATATACATGTACTTGTATATAGCGCTTAGTATCATTTTCTCTAAGCGATTTACAAAGTTTACAAAGTTTTAACCTTATTATTTAAGAAAAATATTAAAATAAAAACACTCAAACATAGTGATATTAACTTTCCTAAATGAACATTTTCCTCAATTTCTTTTTCATTTTAAGGAGGTAGAAATATGAACATAACATTGTGAACAAAATGTGTACATGCAAGTGAAAAATATAATATTTGTAAGTCATTGAAAACTAGAAATACTGATGTATTACATCAACATGTTTGAACACATTAATGTATCACGCATACATATTCTGTACCAACCAAAAATAGCATGTTATTGACTCTTCAGAGTAAATGACTTTATTACTATCTCCAACCAGTGAATAGACACATATCCTCACCAATGTAGAACTCATTAAGGTTTCAAGGCAACATTCACAAAAGGGATTTCATTTAATCCATTTATCTCCTCACACCTATCAAAGACATTCTAAATTAGTTTTCTGACAGGTATTCAGGGAAAGGGTGGATGAAGAGTTGATTGGCCACCAACTATAAGGGAGGGTCAGTACACCCCTTGCCTTAGGGTCTATATCTCATTTGATGAATTCTTTTAGAATTATTGAACATACTTTGTGCTCTGGTTCAATAATTTTTAATTAAGGGTCGAAAACATTACATGACTGAAAAGATAGAGAGGGAAAAGCACTCTACATTCCACCAACAACTGTATTCAAAAGTAAGATTTGGTGTTAGCAAATGGTAAAGATAGACAAATGTATGATGTTATATTTTGAATCCGCCATCCCCAAAAAGCTGTTTGGCTGCTCTTTATCAACTGAACCTATGAAATTTCTCTGACCTGATTTGTTTTATTTGTATTTTCAAATTCATCTTCTTTTTTTATAATCACATAAAATAAAAATCAAAAGATATTCATTTGCATATAAAATATTGTTTTGAAGAACCATTTAAGATCATTGTTCATCGGTATTTATTGACCCCACTCTTGAGAATAATCGAATTTGGAGGGATTTATAAAGTTCTGGCAAATATTATGTGGATGACGATTTTAGTCTATTTTTTTTTGTTTCCTAAAAAAAAAGCACCTTTTTCCAACCAACTGATGCTATTTTCCAAACTGGCACCCATTGGCAACCAAGCATATTTTTTACTTGACATAATGGACATTCATAAAATGTTATGCCCTTTATATATCATGGGTGAAAGATAAAAGTTCTAATTATGAGTTGGCAGTTAAATAAAACTGCACTTAGATAGGTTCTGGCAGGTGTAGAGAAAAACACACAAGTTGGGTGGCAATGTATCAAGCACTGCCTCAGGGCACATTCATTACAATGCATTAATGTTGGGTCGCTTACATGCTGTCCGTTACATTCATCAGTAAAACCCTTTTCTCGTTATCTATCGCTAATGCATCAATTTCAATAACGATCCTGTGACATCCCTCTCTCGTAATATTGCATCTCATTTATTGATTAATTCATCATCATATTCTACGCATGAAACATTCAACCATTAAAAGTGCACAAGCATTAAATTAACCCTTGAATGATTAATATATCAATCGCTCAGATAAATAAAATAAGCATGAAACTTTAACTCATAATCCTTAGCTAAAGTGTTTCTCTATCTCGCTCTCTCTTTCGATCAATCAATCACTTCCTTAGTTTTTGTGATCCCTTCACAGTTCACGCTAATGTTGAGATGAAAGTCCATTAGTGCACACATGACCTATGAATATTTAATATTTCAATTGCTCCCATCCAACATTCTCACACATTATCGTACGACAATGCAATCCACTCCAGCTTAATCACACCTTCTAGACGCAGAAGGTGGGTGACCAACATGAATTTAATACCCCCTTCAAAATGGCCTTAACCAAACACTAAGCTTTCATCTCGATACTAATGTCACACTTTTCACGCCTGCAGCCAGCTGAAAGGGCCCAATCCATAAATGTCATTGTATCAATTCTATTGAAATGGATAGACCCGTCTAGTCTCGTCCCCACAAACCGTCGTTCTGCGGTCTGTTGTACGTTATTCATCAATATAAGTTAATACGATCTCGTATCCATGAGAGATAAACGGTTGCTTGTTTGTTTTTGTTATGAGGGCCTTTTTAAAATCGTGTTTCATTCAACTCAAAACAATAAAGATACATTGTACGCTCATATCATTAACCATTTCAGTAAAAAACAAATAACAACAAGAAATCATTGATAAAAAAGAAGAGGGGGACAGGACTAAAACTAATGGGACAATGGGTTTTGTTTTTTAATTAATAAAACAAGAAAGATTTTTCCCCAAATCAAATCAAAGTTTAATGTAACAATATTTTGTGATTGAATTTGTTTTGGCTAAAAATCATAGTGTAGAATTTCAGGTCTTTGTTCTGTTGGCATATTTTATAATATAATAATAATAATTTGCATTTATAAAGCGTCTTTTCGTAAGATTCAAAGCGCATTATTTTCATGTAAGCTGGATTATTCTTTGCTGTTTCATTTGTAGAGCCTAGAAAAAAACAGCTTTTTATACTTCACATTTTGATCTTGGAAGCAACAAGGATTTCATTTCTATGTAAAACAGTTTATTTATCATGAATTTGTATGAGAAAAACTAAACAAAAATTAAGAAGTTCTTTTCAATTTTTGCCAGTTTTCTCATTCAAATATATGCACGCTTCTTGGCAACAAACTTTATGTGGAATTTCTTAAGCCAGTTAGTTACAATTTAACCACAAAACAGAAAATCAAGTTTGCATACATTACTTGTTGCTACGTCCAGCAAACATCGGTCATGCTTTCCGGTTATCAATAACAATCTTTGTGTATGAAAGGAAACAGATATAATTTGTATCTATTTGTAACTCTTGCCTATTTTGCTTAATTCAGAGAATGGCTGCGAGGCACTTTTCGATAAATAATTTTTAGAATTGAATCGGATTCTAAATCCAAGATCATAACGTTAATACCATCAGCGATGCAAGACTACTTTGATGTGCGCTGTCAAATTCTTACGAACAAACACACCGACCACTCAATGCTCTCCACCATAACAATAAAACAGCTCATCAAAGGCGCTCCTCTCTCTACAAAACCAGTCTAGCCGAAGGAGAAACTGGTCCAGCCTTTTACAGTCCAAGTTCCATTCAAGCACTGTTTGTTCTGTGTCAGGACTCGCTGACAACCATCTCACAAATAGGTTTACCAACGCATCGAGAACATATCAGACCATGCTCTTTGCACCCTAGTTACATAAGATTCTCTTTTAAAACATGCGTGTAGACATACATGGCCTATATTTATTTTACTGTATTGTTGAGTACTGTGCAAGTCTTTGTTGAGGAGTTGATACAAAAACACAAAATTTCTTTAAATGGGCGCGGGGAGCTTGCTCTGAGGTGGGATTGATCAGTGATAAACAATGAAAATCACTGTTTATTGCGTATTGTTCCAAAACTAGTAGCATGTACACCATCGCTGTAAGCATAAGGGACAAGGGACTAAAACAAGTAGACAGCTTTTATTCAAGCATTCACAAGAACTAGATGTAGATAAAAGGAAAATGTCCTTCCCTCTTATTCAGCAGAAAATGTTTGAACTGGTGTCACCCTTTTTGGTGAATAGGCAGGGATGGATGCTACTTCCTTTTGTGTTGATCGAGCTATCGAAAAGTTTTGAACAAACTTTTTCCATTGGCCCTAATTCTTTGTCCCTTCTGCACACAGTGAATAGGCTGATCAGAATTGGAATCATTTAGCAATTGATTTGTGAAGTCAATTGAAACTCTTTTTTCAAAAATCATTAATTTATCAACTATGGGTGATCTTTGGGGGATTGAATATGAATAGCCATTTCCCTATTTACAAGAAAATAGTGAGTGCCAGCAAATGTTCACTTTCAAACTTCTCTTCTATTTATTGCTATTTCCTTTCTTTTTTATTTTTTTCCTTCTTTGCTTTCATCTACAATCAATTTCTTAACAGAGAGCTTTCCCCATTGAACTATCATACGCCGTAGAATGAGGCGTGCCATGAACGCACACAATCAGCTTTCGTTCTTACGGAGATCAGCGAGGAATTACTGCTGCAGGCATCTCCTGGCAATTATTGAATTTAACACCTAGGAACAATGGAATGGATGTTGCCTTTTCCCTGAGTAAACATGAGATGAAAGAAGTCAATTAAAGTAAGAAGGTAACAACAATATACGGGATTTCTCTTTTCAACTCGAAATAATGGCGAACATTTACACTTGCTATTAGTTGGACTGCGATATGAATGTTTGCCAGGACAGGCTGGGAAAAGGCAAAGCGATTGATTTCTCTTCACAAAACATTGTCTACTTCATCGCAGTCAATCTCTCCATAATTGTTTTCTCTTACCCTCTCTCTCTTTCTCTCTCTCAATCTCTGTGTATACTCCAATAAATCATCTAAACCTTGGTAAAATGCTTTCATTTATATATCTTTCAGCAATTTGATCCATTCTCAAAAGTTTTAAATCCTGAACCTGTTTAAATCCAATCTCCCAGCAGCTTCCCCCTCCACCCATATAAGTTTTCATAAGCAGGGCCAAGCTGCAAGAGATGATCTTTAGCGACAGGTATCTATCTTCAAAGGGGGTGTACGTTGTTAAAAATCAACTGCAAATCAACGGCAAATTGTAACGCGCATTTTCATTCACGCATGGTATGCGCATTTAACAAGACGTGCATAAAACAAGGATTTTGATTGGCGCATTCCCAACAACTGCAACTTGCGATCAATTGCAACTTTTGAGCAACGTACAGTACCCCCTTATAGATGTCTTGGTCTCTACCTTGAACTTGAAGGGGAACCAAGCCCTGTGGGGTTATCTTGGAAGTTGGACTTATGTGAAAATGGCTTTTCAGGTTTCATTTTTTATGTTTCTAATTTTACTGTGATTTTTCAACAGTAAAAATAGTGTAAAGAAAAACACCAGTTCAACTTCAGGGTAGGCCATTTTCAGAAGGTCAGTTGGTGAAGGGCAACCATATAATTGTGTTGGGGGAGACATGCAACCCCCCTTTCAATATAGTCAGCTCGTCCTTTCATACACTTGAAGATTTCCTGTCCCCTTTCTGTATTGCAATAAAAAAAACTTTCTCGATATGACCCATTCATGACTAAAACAATCTGTTTTGCTTCAATACCTTTACTCTCGTTTCCTTTTTTTTCATTCCAAGTAGTTTAAGCCGTAACATAAATCATTCATGGGCGGTAAAAGCTATTGTGTTTCCAAATTTTGTACAATAACATCCCCGTGAAGAGGAAGAGAGCAATGAATGTAACAATCATCAAAACAGAGTCCGTCTGTAATGCAAGACATCATTGTCTTTCCTACATGTAACTGTATACACGTATCAGCATATATCAGGATACCGAATACATTGTAAGGGGGCAGAAAACAAGTTAAAAAACAAGTTTTAGAGTATTAAAGTATAGTCAAAGAATACGATTGCTTAAAAAGCCCATAACATCAAGGTAACAAAAAATTGTTTCCGTTCATAATTTACATGTCATCTCCCTCATAAATACATTTCTGAGTAAGTAAAATGTTCAAGAAGTCCTATACAAAAATGCATAATGTAGATCTAGATCTATAAAGAGTTCTCACTATCAAAAAGAAATATTTCTGGATAATATTCATTTATTAAAACAGCTGGGCCATGAAGCTGGTATAAAATATCAATTAAATTTCTTTGAAACACACTGTTTTGTCTCACATGGACTACGTGGAAATTTTTTGTTGTCTTCAAGAATAATTTGTTGGTAAAGGACATGGTTTTGTTTTCAACAATCAACTGACTAGTGAGAAATCTTAGCTGAACATGCTGGTATGACGCTCCTATCAAGATTCAGGGATCACCTCAGAATATCTCCAGAAAGAACAGGATCTGCTTTACTAAGCAGTAATACACTATCCAAAAGTACCTACTTTCAGCTGGTAATGGGAGATAATACAAGCCTGTTATCTTTTATGATTCATATCTTAATACGTCACAGCCATCGATGCACATGGTACATATCACAAAGAAAAGAATTGAGTTATTTTTTCGCATGAAATATAGAAATCTGAATTTAACTTTCAACACTCTGCAGGATTTACACCAAAAACACAACATAAACTATTTCCGAAAAGTTAACTAGAACGCAGACAATAGGTCCGTACACCGTGTATTCAACTGTGCAGACACAACCATGACAAGCCAGTGCCGAATTTAATAGCATTACAAAGGAGCACTGAAATTGCGTTTGACTTATCTTTTCGAAAATACTTTATATTGTGTTAAAAGAAACTGAAGTCAAAATGTTACTTCCTACTCTAAAACCATTTGATGGTAATGCTTCACATAACCAGCAGAAATGTATCAGCATTTATAACATTACATTTTTATCCAAAATGCCAGTTGACCACTGGTGAATTACCACAATGCAAGAATAAGCGTCTGCGGCAAGCTACGGTGACTATAGCATGACGGCTCCGCTGGCCTGGCAAAGCAACATGCTTTTAGAGTGCTGATTTTCCCGGAGTTTCAAGCGGTCCCTCTTGACCGTGAAGTTGCACAGCACAAGAGTGCCAGCAAGGCGCGTGTGCAAAGCAAACGCGCCTTGCAATGAGTGAATAAATTATGTATGCATAATTTATGAACGCGTGGGTGGGCGTGTCTCCCAGACTACAGTTTAAAATGTTTATCTTATTCTCTCATACTTTCACTGAAAGTTTAAGATATTCTTAGTTTCAAAGATATTGAAATGGTCACAAACATTCAAAATGCTAATACAAAACTTCAGTAAATCACATTTTGCTCTTCTAAATTAGTAATTATTAGAAGGACTTAAATACAAATTTAATCTTCTAATCTATTGCAGAAGTATAATAGCTCTCCTCTTCGCTCTAATAACCATGAAATCCTGACACTATCCCAGATACCACATTTTCCTCCAGTTCGATGTCACACTTCTTAGCCACAAGGGTCAACGCCCCAAACCCCTCCATACAAAAGTCACTTTCTTCACGGGTTCGTTGAGGAGAGAGGAGGTGAACCTACTTTTTTTCAGTGTATCATTTTGCCAGCCTACAGTAGAAGCTTTTGAAATCATTTTCTGTAAATTGTGATTTGTCTGCTTCTGAACTTTTAATTTCAGTCATACATGTAGTTCTGATCGAAATGAGGATTTTCCACAAGGTGAGATGTATCCAAATATGCAACAGCCATGAATATTGAATCAAAATACTATAGTTAATAAGAAGTATGATTTTCAATTTCTATTCTTACTTCAATTGAGTAGTTAAAAAAAATTATCTAAATTTATTTAAACTGATATTAATATGAATTACCATATCAGCTATAAAATTAAAGAAGTAACATTTAGGATATGAGCAAACCAAGCTGCAAAATAAATTCAGCCACAGGATTTTATTTTGAAAGCACTTCTTATTGCTTCATCGTGTGATAAAAAATTTTCTTCTGAAACATTCAGATTTTGAAATTCATCATTGAAAAAAAAAGTAAATTGAGAGGATTCGGTTTCGTTAGCACTATTTGTTTTGTGTTTTTTTTTGGGGGGGGGGCTTGGGGACCATTCAAAGCACACAAGTTCAAACAATAAGCAACAATTCACATTCTAAATATGAATGATGTGATCCTACGATACAAGACTACATGTAGCAAAACTTTTCACAGTATTATGACACTCTTACTACGCAATTCATCTTTGATACTAAAAGAACAGGACGTTTTGTGGTTTTTGGCAGGTGCATTTGTTCTCCAAATCGGATACTGCATCACACGCTTCAGTGTTCTATATTGCACTAATCAATTTGAATTAAATACTCAATTATTGGGTACTTTAGAGTCTCAATTCCTAATTATTGATCTGCTATGTTTCTGATGGAGAGCGGATTTCGATATGCCCTTTCAATTAGGCCAATGTACTGTAGATGTATTTAGGATTGAAAAGGGGTGACATTTCAAACAGGAAATTGGCCGGACTGTCACCCTACTGTGGTTGCTATTTAAATGGAAATTCTAAAAGTAGATGGGAATCATAAAGTTGATTCACTAATTTGATACATTCTATAGGAACTAATTAGGCCTGCATCCAAATTCAACAATGGAAGTTAATAATAATCCCTGATTCTATGTCATCCAGTTCAATTACATGTAAATACTATAGTGGATCTTTCAAGCATATTCCAATTATAGGCACTTGCAAATTTTAGATATTAAATTTGACATTATTCTCAAAATTGATACACTAATGCTTTATATGAATTCAAATTGAGTGAAGTAAGTAAATTTCATTTATACTTCATTAAATAATATTGATTATTTCGGAATGAAGGTGAAATTAGAAACTTAATTCCTGCATCAAAACTAATCAGGAATGTATCTGATTATGTGACTTCAATAAATCCCACATTAAATAGACACATACAAATAAACCCCATAATATGGTTTCAACTTTCAAAGATTTAATATCAATTTTTATTGAATCATGATTACATCATACCAAGGAAATTTAAACCATAGAAGCAAGGTCATCTTATTTTTATTCTTTTACTTACAAGAAAATATTTATTTGTTCTCTTATTTCTATTACTTCATCTTCCAAAAATTACTATTCTTTTTTTTTTTTTACAAAAAAGGGTAATCTCTACAAATGTTACTTGGCATAGGGTTTAAATGTGATTCAATGAGTCTATACCCAGAACGAGTCTCAAACAACATACAAATACTGATTGATTTAGTTCAATTAACTTTTTTGATGATGAAAAAACATCCTTCCTCATGCAACCAAGAACAGTTTATCAATGTTTTTTGCTGCTTCAGTAATTGCACAGTTTGCATAGCCCTTGTCCCATTTGCATCAAGTATTACTCTACGGACAATTATCAAATAAAAGAGAAGGGCACTTCCAAAATCCAAACACTTTTGCTTCTTCAAACAGTAATTAGGTCTGCTGTACAACAACAATGGGTTTAATCCTCACTATGCCCGATAGCTGCATTGAGATCTGGCATTCGGGCAGCTTTAATTGGACTCGTTTGGAGTATTGATCAGGTCCCAGCTGAATTTGCCCTAGTGAATTGACGGTGGAGGATTGAATTGATCAAATCGTGTTCGGAGACGCAGCAGAGCGCGACGATCAGCAAACAAGCTTCAAAAAAAAGATGGGGAAGTGGTCCAAGGGTAGTCTTCAGCCTCAAAACTCTTATGTGCAGTTGTTTAGCACAGAGCGACTAGAAGATGGAGATGGAAAGGCCGCAGTCATGTATTTGAAATTGGTGCAATGATCAGATCAATTTACCGTAATAAGCAAAGGATTGAAAAAAAAGATTAATGGTTGAATGAATTAATTACCTTTTAAATGAAAGAAAAACATTATTTTTCAAAACTTGTGCCTGCTATCAAATCTGATACATGCGTGTCAGTAAGCACAATACAGAGTGGGCAAAAAAAAGCCTGTTCACATCTTTCAGGTAAAACTAGTTCAATGGAAACAGGAATGGAAAAGAGAAGCCAAGGTTCAAACAAACCTCTATCGCGTTAAATAGTTGATATGACTAACATTATGACTTTACTTCAAATGATGTTTTATGTAAAAAAAAAATGCTCTAAAATTTAAATCAGGCTGCGTCCGTAGGGTCAGTTGGAGGACGAAAAACAAAACTTTTTGGGGGAGGGGGGAAAGTATCTCGAAGCTTATTTGGGAAAACTAAACCAAAGTCTGCTTTCGAGACTATCAAAACAGGAGACACCGTTGAAAGGGGAATCACACCAGTAAAGGAAGGGTGACAACCACAGCTCACGATCAATCCATATCGATCCTAACGTCTCGTTAAGGTGCCGTAATCAATAACTCGTCAATGAGCCCCCTATTGTTGAGACTTGGCAGGGAGAGTGAGACTGCAGGGTGCCCTGCCATTCAAGTCTAAACTGAAGTCGATTTATCACAATCGTTCTGTCAAATGGAGAAGGCATTTTTTATCAGATTAGATCTTGCACCTCAAATTGTTTATTTGTCCAACTCCTCAATCAACTGACTGGAAATGAACCAAATTGAAGTTTGTTTTTTTTTCATTTTCCATCTACAGTCGGAAAAAAATCACAGTATATCAAGAAATAAATCGCAGGCATCTAAAATATGAATTAAAAATGAAATTTGAAGGGTTCCTGGGAATTTTTTTTATTTTATTTGTTTTTAAGATTCATTATCCTCATGAAGAGTTGTCAAAACATTAAACAAAAATTGGGAAAATTACAACCAACCAGCCCAGTTCTCAAAAGGGACACAATGGACAACCTAACCTGTTTCTGAGAGAAGGGGTGTCTACATGTAGGCCAGCATAATGCTCATGTTTCCAAATTAATTCTCCTAAATAATGATAAATTTAAACGGCAAATGTAATGAATTAGATTTTCACTGAAACAAGTGCCCTAACGGAACAAAAAAAAAGTTCCAAAAGAGTTTGGGATTCTAGCAACAATAAGAGAATAATACCTTTCATTTCAAACAAATTCTCTTGATCCAAGTACTCTGTACTACTACAATAACATACACAATTTCTTCATGTTAAATTGACTCTTATAAGAGAAGTCACGCAAGCCTAGATTGTCTTTATACATGTACTATAACTGCATCTCATATTTCCAAAAGTGTGCCAGAAATTTTGCTTTATTCTACATTTCTTACAATGCATCGTCTGATACACTTGTTTATTAAAGGAACATCTTCCCTGTAAAAGGAACAAAGTTAATTGTTTCCTTTATATAAATTTAGGTAACAGGGAAAATTGAAATTGCAAGATTAGGGGAAAATCCCTAAGTATCAGAACTGTCAAATTGTTAATACACTGTATTACATTATTACAACCATTTAGTTGGACTATTTATGATAAGGGAAAAAAATTACTTCATATGTTGAATCGAACACAAAACCTAGCATTAATTTGAGATTAACAAATACTCCTTTGAAAATAGGCTGTCTGTTTCAAATGTCATAAAATTTGAAAACATTTTCACATCTGTACATATTAATTGATATGATTCCCATTGAGGCTATGCAACCCTGCTTTTCTGCTATGCTGTTGAGTTTAAAATCAGGAAGTGTGTAGAATTAATCATTCATTGATCAATTTATGGAGAATTAATGCCATAATCCATCCCAATAATCGCTCCATATCTCCTGAAAAGGACATGATACCACATCCAATAATTTCCTATTGATCCTCAATTGCTTTCATACGTAGTTCATGGTCACGCCTTGAAAATGAATTGCCCATTTACCACTCTCAAAATTGATTTGGTTACAGTAAACTGATATACCATAATGCATGCATACAAGTAGGTTCTATGACAAATAAAGTGAACATTTTTGTTTGCATAACCGCAATAATTGGGTGATATGAGTGATATCATCCTGACGAAATTCAAGAGTGATCAAACTTGTAAAATTAAAAGCTCATGATAAATGCATTTTAATTAGAACTCTAATGTCCTCTTTCACAAAGACAAACTCAAGAGAAGACCTGACCAAAACACAGCTGCAAAGAGGAATTTCCTAACAATCATCTTTGAAACATGTTCATGTACTGTAACATGTTACAACCAACGAGCCCCAATCATTACCATCATTATCATCATCCTCACTATCATTACCATCACAACCTTCAGATCTCACCTCCACCATCATGGTTTAAGAAGTTAACACCTCAGAGAAGTTCCTATAACACCCCTGGTAAGCTGGAGAATCGACCATCGTTATCAGTGAACATTATCCCTATCATCATCAGCAGCAGCACCATCACCAGCACCATCGTCATCACCATCACCATC
>BQKZ01000755.1:32064-45432 GCA_036244855.1 Temnopleurus reevesii
ATCACCATCATCATCACCCCCACCACCACCATCATCATCACTGTTATGATATTCTCGACTCACCTCCTCCATCATGGTGAAAGACGCCCTTGAGTTTGTTGAGCGCTTCAGAGAAGTTCCTTACATCCCTGGTCAGCTGGAGGATCTCCTCCTGATTGACAATCTGCGTCTCCATGCAGTCGGTCACCGAGTTGAGGCTGGTCTGTGAGTTGCTCTTTGATAGACGGTAGCCGGCGGACAGAGGCCCACCGCTGGACATAACAGCTATGCTTGCTGGTCAGGTTGAAGGATCGCCAAGGCTCCCTCTATGCTTTGTCTGTGTAAGGTGAAGAAGCAATGCAATGGAGTTATAAAAGATAGATGAAGAAGAGGAGAAATAGGAGGAGGAAGAGGAGAAAGAGAAGGAAGAAGAGGAAGAAGGAAAAAGGGAGAGGAAAATGAAAAGGAGCAACAGGAGAAGGAAGTGTAGGATGATATGGATGAGAAAGAAGAGATGGGAGAGAAAGATTATAAGGAAAACAAGCAGGATGAAGGCAAAGAAGAAGATAGGAAACAGAGAAGGAAGAGGAGGGGGAGGGGGAGGAGGAGGAGGAGGAGAAGGAAGAGGAAAGGGACAATAAAGAGGACAAAGATGAGAAAAAAGGAAAAAGAGGACAAGGAGAAGTAGGAGATGAGAAGAAGGATGCTGAGGAAACAGAGAAAAAAAGAGCACAAAGACAAGGAGGAGGAGGAAAAAGAGGACAAGGAGGAGTAGGAGAGGAGAAGAGAATGATGAAGAAACAGAGAAGGAAGAGGAGGTGGAGGAAAGGCACAAGAAAGGGGAAATACGAGGTGAGAAGAGAATGATAAGGAGACAGAGGGAGAATAAAAGGAAGAACAGGAGGGAGAAAAAACGACAAAGAGCGTTTGAAACTAACCTTCATACTCCGAGACCGGAGAGTCTGATCATAGTCGGGATGAGGCTTTGGCGATGTTGGACGTCCAAGAAAGGAACCAAGCGATCCCAAATCTGAACCGTGGAAGGAGTTTGGGCTAACAGAGATGTCAAATTCCTGGTGAAAGAAAATAAAAAATAGCAAATCATAAAACCGACGTTATACAAAAATGTTGTGATACACAAATGTTGACAAGCAACTATCAGCAAACTATTAACAAACTCTTTGAAGACTTTGGTGTGAAACTTTGGAGTAAAACATCTCTCAAAGTGCCTCATATCGTGAGTAGTTTCATGACATGGTACAAAAAATGGGACTGATCAAACTGTAATTCCTTGGACTGATGCACAGACCTAAGAAACCTGATGTAGCAGCAAGTGAATTGACATACAATAGAATCATGTCTTTAATATGCAGGCTTTATACTGTAGATGCAAAATTTATGCATCTGCATAAACAAAAGTTGTTCTTGATGACCCGAAAGCTTGTCCAAGACTTGTCCAACATAACAACAATTAATGTTTGCAAACTGGATTCATAGTATTGTCTCAACCAGTTTTAGGATTACCACGCAACTATGGTTGTTGGCAAGCTTGGTCCTATACGATTGCCCCTCAATATTTTCAAGAAATGCTCCCTAACTTGTATATGCTGCTGTTTTATGGAACCGTATAGGCATCAAAAGAATTTGTGAGCAAAGTGTCTAAGGCAGGTACGCAATGGCTTCCAAACACTTGTTTACTTCTTCCAATCAGGCTTCCAATTGCACAAAAATTTCAAAAATACCAGATACCACAAATTCATCATAATTCCAGAAATTAGAAAATACCAGTCAATTGACATCTTCTGTTGACTCTATAATCTTAAGTATTATTTGTCAATGGGGAATTCCTTTTTGGATCCTGTTAGGGCTTCTTGCCTTACTTTTTTCAAGACTTTGGAAGAACAATTCATTATTTTCTATAACCAAAAGAAAATATTTGTTGAAATACTTATCTACTGAATTGAAAAAGTATAAGACACTCCCAAGTAAATGTAGAAACCCAAACCAACATTTGTCAAGTGGATGTGCTTTTTTAAAGAGGGGCAAACTCTTCATATTATTAGACATAGGCCTACAGTGCATCTACTGTATGTACACATACAGGACTGATCTCATTTATAGCTTTAATTGCAGGCCTGCAAATAGTCAAACAAGCTGCGAATGAATATGATAGACACTGTTCAAAGTACCGTATGCAATATTAGCCATATTGTTCTCTATAGTTCATTCAGACAAGAATCATATTGTGAAGTATAATCTTAAAACAATATACATGAAACCATGGACATATCAGCTCGGTCCGAGCTGATATATCCATGATGAAACCTTGCATCATACATTGCCAACATGAGAAAAATCAGTCAAAATTTTAGGCTTTCAAACAACAAGTTGACATATTGAGAGTTAAATTATGTTTGTACGCAGGCTAACATGAGCAATACCTTGACAGGGAGTTGAATGTGTGAAGTTCTTCATAAATTATTGATGTACTTACAATTCAAAAAATTTTCACTGGGAAACAATAAAAAACTACAGGCAAGTATACAATTGCTGCCTGCATTAATTTGTATTTCTTCATTCTATCACACTATACATGTATGGGGACTGGCCTTTTCTCTCAAGGCTACTACAGCCATTTCGGTGTCAATATTACAATGCAGATTTAACATTGAAAACTTCAGTTTACATGTATGGTGTGAACTGGGCGTATTTGGCACAGATGTCCTGATAACAAGTTCAAACACGGGACATGATGAAACAGGGGATTTTACTGTTCAGATCAAACTGACTCAACACCTCAACAAACAGTTATATGGGCATGTGCACTAAGAGATTGAATGAGAAAAGAGTTAGACAAAATATAACACTATACATTCATGCCTTCGCAATGGCTGTACATGTAGAACACTTGAAATTTCCCTTGCTCTTATTCTGCAAATATGTACATGTAGAGCGTGTGTTGAGATTTTCACTGAATGGCAATAAAACAGATATGCCAATCATTATGGATTATATGCATGAAATGAACAGTCAAACCTGTCCATAAAGACCATCCAAGGGAGATAAAAAAGGGGGTCTTTTATTAACAGCGGGTGTGGTCTCTATAGACAGGTTCATGTACACATGTAAAATGCGTTCTAGGGAGTGAACAGAGGAAGTCTTTCTGTACAGGTGGCTTGCTAAAGTGGGTTTGACTGTATTGCCATATAAATTCAAGGATTCCATTACAAGTGAACAGTTGTTGAACATCAATGTTGTCATGTTTTCTCTCACTTTTGTTCAGCTGTTGCATTATTCATATTTCAATCTTATGCATATTCTGAAATGGCTGATATCTCTCCTTGGTCTGCTTGGGCCACCGAGAAGGCTTGACAGGGACTTCATTTATTTTGTCAAATTTCTCTGTTCTTCAATTTCACAGTGATGCTTGATGATCCTCAACAATTACTGGTCAATAAGGAAACCATTCATTTGAGGTTATATAAGAAGTTTGATCAATAAATGAGTCAATGGAAGGAGGGTCTAAAAGGTTGGGCTTGTTTTGCTTTCACAGTCATTTATCAATACATGTACATGTACTACGTCTCTATAGTAGTTGAAATCTATGACATTAGAATACGTTTTGTTCTGTATCTAAATTGGACTTTCGAAAAAATATGGTTCATAGACATCAAGGCAACATAGGCCTAAATCTTTAAAATGTATAAATGAAACCCTAGAACACTTTTTGATCAAGAGAACTTCAACTACATCATAGGAAATATACGATGAAATTGTAAAAATAAAAACACAACTTGCCAGTGTCATCTCTATACCATAATCTGAAATGTATTGACAAACTTATGACTCATAAGACATAACTGTTATAAGGTAGTTTGAATAATTGTCCTCATGAAAATATGACAAACAAGTTCTGTTCATTCCCTGGCTTCAAATAGGATTTCACACGGCAAAATATTCAAGGAAATTTGGGTGAAGGGCACTTTCCTACCCAAGGCAAAATGGGCACCAGGGCAAGCAACGCAGGCATCCACAGTAATTGTCTTTGGTTGCCTTACGCTCATTCGAGGCCTGCACTCCCAATTGAAGTTGGCTTTAAAACTGACTTGGTGAATATTAAAAAGTGATTTAGATCAGCCACATCCTTTATTTTGTTGACAAAATGGTGCTGATATCTAGAATTACTTCCCAAACAATTCATTTGACCTCATCTAACCTAATTAATACAGCCACAACCACTGGGCAGGAAGGGCAATAGATCTCTATCGTGATCAACTGAAATTTGGCAGTGAAATCATTCATCAAAATAATGCAACGTTCAGGTATTGCAAAACCAGTACTTTTAAACTCATACCATTGCAATGGTTCGTTTAAATTGCATACCATTTAGACTTACGCATATCACTATTTTGGACATGAAATTAAAATTTTACAGAACGTAAACTCTCCTAGATGTACATAGCATAGGATCTCAAATACTATACCACAATGTACACATACATTTACGAGTACGTGTAGGCCTGCATTGCAGAGATAAAAGATGATTAATAAAGTTCTATTCTTTTTTCATCTGACTGATCATAGATGTATGTTATACAGAAAATGATTACTTATAATGGATTTTCATATAAATTGCAATCTGAACACTCATAGATTTCATTGTATTTGACATTTAATATCAAATGCTTGCATTTTCTTTCCAAAAATATTCTCTCTCATGAAAACATTGCCATTGGGAGTCGAACTATCAAAGTATCATGGTGACAATACCATAAATCGTTTTTACAATCAGTATCACCTTCCATAAAACTGCTCTATGCATTTGAATACACATTTTGAGAAATATAAGTAGTAGTTACTGTCAGGAGATTCTGCATTGATCATTAATTTCATTAATTTCGACCTCATAAAATCAACATCGCCAGCAGGAAAAAGAAAAACCAATCATATCATATCAACTCATTTCTGTCCTAGATATGAAACATAAGCTTCTGAAGGGTTCGGCACTTCGATCAAATCAACAAATGA
Organism: Temnopleurus reevesii; assembly: GCA_036244855.1. Classification (NCBI taxonomy): domain Eukaryota; kingdom Metazoa; phylum Echinodermata; class Echinoidea; order Temnopleuroida; family Temnopleuridae; genus Temnopleurus; species Temnopleurus reevesii. The sequence goes on from BQKZ01000755.1 coordinate 37,072, forward strand.
CGGTTTGTATTTCTTCACACCTCTTTAACCTTCATAGGAGTGAATCAATTTTCTTTCTCTTTCATTCTCTCTTTTCCCCACACTACATTTGATACATTCAAAATGTTAGGGTTATTATTATGGATTTGTGCAATGCATGTTGGAAAGGGTCCAATCAAAGAAATATAAGAGTTTAGACAACCAACTCTGAATCTAGGTACCTAGAGAGCAGGCGTGATTAATCATACATATGAATTATTATTATTAACTTTTTCACCATCTTAATACAAAGACTACGTTCTTCAAATTTTGGCTCTATACTGCTGAATAAGATGGAGGATATCACAAAAATACATGTATGTACATTGAATGAAAGACAACACTTAAAAACAAAGGCAATTGGAGTTCACCAAAAAAAAATTAATGTAAAAAATAAAAGATCAAAGGGACAATAATTACATCTTATCATCACCAAGAAAAAATGTGATTTTACAGAGTTTAGTTCAGGATCTCAAATGGATGCTACTTATGAAAATAATGCGATATCACAATACAACTGCAAGATTTATGAATCAGTATACTTTTCTGCAATCCCATATAATTTCCACGATCAAAATCCTTGAGCATCCAGAAAAGTGGATACGTGCGCTATATAAATTGCATTAATATTACTATAATATTACAAAATTCAAGAGTCACTTTAAAAGGAGTTAACTTGTGACCTGATTTGACCACTCCTAAAGATTAACATGGCTGATAGAGGAAGGAAGAGAGAGACTACGATCACTTCCTTCATAGCTTCCAAACACAGACAGCGCGGTGCACGATCAAGCCATATCTCCTAGAGATCCTGCATGAAATCACTTTCAAAGATATATATGTCTTTTTCAGAATAAACTAACAAAATACGTAACTGTAGGCTTGATAATGCAGGGCTACGTGAAATTTGCCACATACTGAATAAATATAGGCTGCCTTCTAATACCAATGACAATGGTCGATTATACTCTGAGCAGAAGGGACAGAGGAATGGACAAAGTAAACTTTAATTCAAACCTTCACAATAGTTCATGAATGCAAAAGAAAGCAACTTTCACAGAAAGGGCACAGAAAGGGGGAAGCAAATTTCTTATAAATGTGTGCATCTACATATTGTGAAAGTTGAATGGAAGTTGTTTACTTTGTCCAGATCCTTTATCTCTACTTCTCACAATGATTGAGGCATGGATGTCAGAAATCACACTTCCAGGGTTAATAGGTCAACTTGATTATGGAGGCCTATCAAAAGCCAAAGTCAAGGTAATTTTAGATCTCACCAGAATATTTAGGTACATGTAAGTTGCATTAGAGATACACTACTTAATTCATTTTCTAAAAATATGGATGCTCATAAAAACTCTAGAAATAAAAATTAAAAATCTGCTGAATACTAACACTGTCACATACACTGTACATGTAATCACAAGTCCAAGGATTATCATCACAATATTCTCTGAATTGATAAACATATATGGACAAATATAATGGCCTTTATTTGAAGGACAAAATAGTTAAAAACTGCCCACAGAGATGTAATATTAAGAAAAAAAATATTACGCAAGTACTTAAGAAGCACTACAAGGATCACTTCTAAGAAGGAGCAGTTTGGCAATTATTCCTATTTGAATGAAACTGAAAAATACATTGTATTCCCTTTCCCTCATGCCGTGCACAAAAGATATCCTCCCTGTACAGATAAGGTTTCTGAATGAAAGTATTCCAAGGAATAATTTTCCTGGTATCGCATCGCAATTTGCTAAACATCTTTCAGGATTGATACATGTATGCAAAAGGTGTTTTCTTTAGCAACTCTTTCACATAGAACTGTACAGTAAAGTTTTGAAAATTATTCCCCAAACAATACAAAGTCTGCTACTCAATTAACTCAAATGTGAAAAGTAAATTATTCCCAGTGCATTGTGTTCCCTGTTCATGTCACATTATGAATGCACTGTTCATTATTTGGGGGTGCGTAGTAGGCATGTCCATGTCATTTAAAAATGTTTAAAACCCTGGTTTATACATAGAACAACCCTTTCTCCAAACACAGAGACGGATATCAATATTTACCCACCTCAGAACACACGGAAATTCCTCTATTTTCATTCATTTTTCCTATTTACACTTCTACGGTTTGAATAGAAAACCTCATACGCAATGAACTGTGCACAGGTTTAAAATAGTATAGTGCCATGTTCCTATGTTTAGTGTTTATATGAATCCCCTTTTTTGCATGGTAATGATTTATCCATGATTCAATATTCAATCCTCATAGATTCCCATACAAGTTGAAATTAGGATTGATTCTTTGCTAGTTTCTATTGACCATCAGTTTGCTAAAGCCCCGGTCACATAGGACCCCGGAAGCAACACGATTCACCCCGACTCGTTGTTCTGAGGCAGTTAACTGTGAATCAACAAAGAGTCAGGGTGAATCGTGTTGCTTCCGGGGTCCTATGTGACCGGGGCTTTAATTATTTTAAGAATCATAATGCCGAGAGACTCGATGCGTACAATGATCTTTCAAAACATGAGAAACAGCACTAAGATGTAGGCCTAGTTACAGTACATGAAAACTACATGTTTATGAAATTCTGAAAGGTGGCTGCCTTAAACTGACATTGCAACGAGCACCCTGAAACAAGTGATATCTAATTAACATGCATCTAAATGGCATGGCAATGTACTTGTTGCTATGTCGGGTTTCTGTACCCAAGCAGCAGTCACCCCATAGGATTCCTGTTGTAAAATCACGGACAACGTGGACCCACCCAACCATAATATATTTTTCTGCCTAAATTTCAAGATTGTATCTCAAGACATATACCCCTTCCCCACCACTGTACAGCCCTTCTGCCTATATTTCTCTCAGATGCAGTTTGAGATGAATATCGACTTAATAGACGGGTTGATCACACTAGAAACTTGAGTGGTGCAAAACTTTTCCAATGTACATGTATACGTACATGAATTACAGTGAGTCTGGTGCACGTGCATAGAAGAGGCAAGAAAATATATCATACCCTCAAAAGTTCTACGGAATACACCCTCTTTTCTTATCTGAACTCACCTTTTATCACAGAATCCCCACAAAAAATCCAGATAAATTCAATAGTAAGAAACCAAAATCCTACGTAAAGTAATAATATCGCAGCACTGCACTACTTATATCCACTCCAGGAAATAGAACCTAGTTCCTCTATCGAAAGCCTGATCGAAACTCTTATATCCCGTAGCTAATAATCCTACATTCCATCTTCCGTGAGCTAGAGCCAAAGAACCAGACGTCCTGCACCGAACGTCAACAAAAACAGAACTAAAAGTCACCAATATGTGACAAGTGAACTAGCCGCATACAACCGAACTGCACCCACTGGACGATACAACAGAATCTCTCTTCCTCTCTCTATTTCTCAATCCCTCTCTCTCTATTTCTCTCCCTCTCTCTCCATTTCTCTCTCCGTCTCTCTGCATTTGTAGCACAATAGGGGTTCAGGCTCTACTGCACATGGGGTATTATGTGGTTATCGCTGGCCTATTATATAGCTGTAAGATACACTAGGGAAATATAAATACCTCAATGGCACCCATAGTTTGACATATTCCACTCACGCTATTTTTACATTATTTGCTAGGCTGAAAGAGAAGGTGAGGCCTTGTTCGAAACATGTTTAATCTGTGTGTTTTGTGCCTGATTAACACATTGTATCATACATTGTCAAGTTCATGAAAAATCTAGATGGTCTAGGCAAGGCTCCTGATTCCTCAAAAGCTTTGATAGAGATGGGGAGGTAAGAATTATAGGCATGATACAAACTAAAAAAAAGAAAAATCATCACAAAGCATGTAGGCCAACACATACATTTAGGTCTGCATAGGTCAAGAAAATGTTTTGCCCAATATGACTAAATTAGAGCAGAATGAAAACCTCTGAAGGAAAAGTTTCAACACAAATAATGCAGAAATATCAACATTTCCGGAATATGCATGAGGCAAAATTAAAGCGTGAATAATGAAACTGCTGACCAAAAATCAGGGAAAAAAACAAGTGTGCTCTCAACTATTATTCACTTGTGAGGCAAGCCTATTCCGGAGTCAAATGGAATTAGTGAGCAAAGTGAATATGACCATGCCACAAAATATTCTTTGCACTTACATGTAATTTTTGAACATGTGTAGCAACTTAATTAAGTGTAAAGTTTGTGGATATATAAAGTGATTCCCATGATCATATCAACAATTCCAAAATATGCAGTATTATGAACAAGAACAGAATTACTTTAAAGGGGAATTACACCCAGACAATAATGTACGATTAGTAAATGAAGAAAAATCAGATGAACAAACTGTGAAAATTTGAGCAAAATTGGATAATCCGTTCAAAAGTTATGAATTTTCAAAGTTATTATTTCCACCTGTGCTGGGCATCCTTGAATTGGCATGCGTATAGCTAATTAGCATAATCTGTGATGTCATACATGGAGAACTTCTCATTCACTTTGTATATAAATTTATTGAAAATGGATCAATATCATCTTTCAAATGAATAATCAACACCGTTCTTTCTGGAATGCTTGCAGAATTGATGTGGCTATAATATATTTAACAGAAGAAACAAAATGTTGTCTACTTTTCTGGAAAAAGAGGAAAATGTGAATTATTGTGTACAAAGTAAATGGAGAGTTCTCCATGTTGGCAGCCATTCTGTGCTTGTACGTTTGCCAATTTAAGGAGCCCATGAGGGGTGTAAATAAAAACTTTGAAAATTCATAACTTTTGAATGGATTGTCCGATTTTGCTCAAATTTTCACAGATTGTTCATCTTATTTTTCTTCATTTAATGATAGCAATTTAATGTCTGAGTGTAGTTCCCCTTTAAAAGCAACAACTATCAAACAAAATCCCAATGCACAAAAAATTGCAACACACAATTAATTTGTCACTAATTTCAATGGTTTCGAGCACAAATGCGGCAAGTTTACTATTACTTGATATTGAAGTGTAATAATAAAGAGATTATATATTTAACAGTACTTCATAATACGCTCTCATGGAGCAATAACTATTTATTGGCAATTCTTGTTTCTATGTATCTAATGAAAACTCATAATTGTTTCAGTGCTCTTCTAACCTGTGAAGTTTTAAAAGCCCATTTCAAATCATAAGGGTACGATGAAGGCTATTACTATCGTATGCGATGAACATGGCTATTAATACCTGAGACCTGAAACGCTCATCAGGAAATGAGCTGTCGGCTGCTTGCTGTATCGTCACCTATGCTTCATATCAAAAATATTCTGAGACTAGTCTATATAAAGGCCGTCTGCACTATCCTAAGTTTGGGAATTATCTCATTAATTCTGGTTAAGTCTATAAACTAGAAGCTTTTCGTTTAAATTTTGAAAACTTACAGTAGAATTGTAGCAAAAATGAGAAACATAAAAAGTCATTTTCAGTACAATTACAGAAATGAACATGTAAAATGAAATCTAAAAAGATATTTTGATATGTTTTATGGCTTTTAACTCCATTCTATTCAATTTTTCAAAGAAAAATCAACATGGATCAAATATTATCACCTTCAATACTGAATAACAGCTTTAGAATTTTGAATCTCTATTACCCTATTCATATTGGTTTTCAAATTTATCCCGCTGCTGTTGCGGGAAGGCAACACCGCTATAAACCAGCTATAAATGCATTCACAGTGGAAAAGTTATCCCGCTTCTGTCGCGGGATAAATATCATGTACCCATTCATACTGTGGCGGGTGATTTTTACGACCTCCGTAACAAAACATGTGTTGGCTTGATCCTCGATCAGTATCTCTTTTTTGTTATTTGAAAAAAAATAATAGTTTTTGATAAAGAAACAAAAAAAATGTATACAAAATATTTCTGTAAAATATATTATTTGAATAATAATAAAATTAATTTAAACCCATAAGTTGTTTTATTTGTATTTCATGTATACCCTATTGCAGAGCGAACATTGGTTTATCGCGGAGTTATAGCGGAGTGTATTCATACTGAAGGCGTCTCGCTTCAGTCCCGCTCCTGTCTCGGTGCTATTACTAGGGTTTGAGCGAGATAATTTGTTGCGGAGTTATAGCGGAGCGGTGTTATCCTGGGATAGTTAATAGCAGGTCTGGAGCATTCATACTGAAGCCAACTCCGCTACAGTCGCGGGACTGTCTCGCTTCTGTAGCGGTGTTTGAGCCCAATATGAATGGGGTATATGTCCCAAATAAAGCACTTTTTAGGTATACGAAAACCAACAATTAAATTCAAACTCTAGCCAGAAAAGCTTTGATGTTGTACGTGTATGCCACATAATTTGACATTCCAAGATTGAAAGGCAAATTAATTAGGTCATAACATATGTTCAGATTCTGCAAGTTGGGGTGAAAATTTCGAAATATATTTAGCTAAAGATATTTTGGGGTTTTTTTCATATAGTTGGTAAAGATGCAGACAGGATCTCTCCAGATCCGAGTCAAGATTACGTTGTAATTGTGAAGAGGGCTGATTGGTCTAGAATCTTGAGGTTGGGCCAACTTGGCAAAGTTCAAGACCACCTGTAAACTTGATCAGTCTTCTTCAGTCTGGGTTGCCTTCACGTAGCACTATTCATATATCATGTTTATAAGACTGGTCCAAGCCCGACTGATACATTACACCACTTCACACGCACTTTATCCTATCCAAAGTTACTTAAACTTTGAAGGGCCACTGCTCAAAAGACTGAGCATGCCCAATGAACAATGTGATTTTTTTTATTAAAAAATGGAAATAAGTGAAGAGGGCTATTATGCCTCGATAATATGTGAGAAAATTTGTGGAAAATAATTCTTCCCCAAAAGAAAGGTTGATGAGATATATTTGCTATTGGTCTTCAGTTGAAGTTTACAAGTACTTTCCGACGGAAATGCTTCTACAACTAGTATAATATAAACCATAATAGATGTGGGCATGAATTGTTGTATCAATGGACAATAAATTTGCATTTTACTTGGTATTTTTTTTCTGCAGACACCACCAGAAACCCTGCAGTTGTTTAGAAATTGGGGTAAACTATTATCATAGTCAGTGACCCTTGCACCAGGGTGAATGGGAAAGACTATACAATTGATCAATCTCTTTGAAACGAAATAAAGTACCATCTGTTGTTCACTTTTCCCACAATATCACAAAAAAAAAGAAAAGCATTGATTCAAATGAATGATTGAGAAGCATGATTCTCTAGAATATCACCTGTGTTATCCGGACTAATTTGTTACATATTTGGCACCTACGTGTAGCCCATGCTGATTTTCAAAGAAAGGTACAATACTTGCCCCTAATAGATTCCCCAATCACTGAGAAATGTCTATAAAAAGAATGACTCATATACTTCATCAATGGCAAGTATTCATTACCTAAAAACCAGAGTAGAATTTGCCATCTCTATTACATGTTTGATGAAAAGGTTCCTGTAAATTCATTCATAAATTCATTTATCACTTGTTCTTATCAACAGAATTTGAAATGAATTTATTCCGCACACATTCAAAGTTGATGCAATAGGAATGCCAGACTTATAATGATGCCATATTGACTTCTGAGAATATAAAATTTATTTTATAGGCCTATGTGTATTTAAATTATTAAATAGGTACACGAGAATCTTTAAATATATCACGCTCCTACACAGGGACTATGGAAGACCTAGAATAGTGGAGGGACTATGTATTTTTGCACACTGCCATACACCCTGTAGGATTTCATACATTATCTGGACAAAATGGGGAAGGGGCTGCAAATGACCATTTCTGCTTCAGCTTGGAATAATGTGACTTGAGTTTGACTTTTCCTTTTCAGCAAGGTGTTCAATCTAAGGATGAGTCAAAACAGCCATCACCTTTAAAGGCAGTCCGTCATGATTGGCATGACTTCCGGTTGCGAGCGCGCACGGACAGCATGTTGCGTATTGGCAACAACAATATTTGAAAATCTCCTTGCTTACGCACCTTGCCAAGCTCAGAAACTCGGAACACTTCGTACGAATTTTCGATCCTTGTTGTCGTTTGATTCGTCCCCTCTTAGGCTTCGATTTTTTTCTAAAAACGTGCTGAACGCATACGTTTGCGACTGCCGAGCTGTGAGCTAGCGAAATAAAGCTTGCTCACTCGCTATTCCAGGTAAAAAAATATGTGATTTTCGGTTCGGCAATATTCGCAGTCAAAATGGCTGCGGACAGTTTGGCTTTCGCAACCGGAAGTCATGTCGATCATGACGGACTGACTTTAAAACAACCAACTTCCATAACTAGCAGGATCTCCCCCCCCCCCCCCCCCACAAAAAA
>BQKZ01000755.1:68267-79617 GCA_036244855.1 Temnopleurus reevesii
AGCTAGGAGAATGGGCGGGCCGAATGCGGACAAGAGGAGGGTCGGGGAGGAGAGGAGGAGGAGGAGAAAAATTGTGATAAATAGGAGGAGAGAGAGAGAATGATAAGGAGGAGAATGAGGGCGGTATCGGAGATAGTAGGGGAGGGCAGTCGAAGGGAGGATGAGCAGGTTAGGAAAGGAGACGGAGTGAGAAGAAGTGGAGGACCCAATATACATTGAAATGTGGATCTACGTATACGATTATGGGCGTGATTGTTAGAACACAAAAATGATAGGGAAGGAGCAGGAGGAGAGGAATGGGAGGAGGATCATTATAAGAGCATGATGATGAGAGGAGAAGGATGATATTGCTGGTATCATATCTCAACTAGTATAACCAAATTGAGTTTGATTTGTGATAAATCTATTATCTAGCTGGAATTTTTTTTTGGAAAGGGGCGTAGTCTTTTTGTCCCTACCCCCTGTATGCACCTCGTTTCGAGCATTCATCCCAATCTGTTACAATTATAATCGCTCGCTCTTTCTCTTTCTCATTTCCGTTCCCTCCCTCCCTTTCTTTTTTCTCCATCTCTCTCCCTCCCTTCCCCTCTCTCTCCACTCCGTCCCACTCCAACTCTCTCGCTCCCTCCCCCTCTCTCCATCTCTATCTTTCTCTCTCTCTCTCTCTCTCTGGTCTTTTATCTTGTCCTTCTGCCCTTTTGGGGGCCTGTAACATAAAAGCTGCAATTAACCTTATGATAAATATCAATCGTATGTTTATGGCAAAACATGTAACATGTACTAATTGAACCTTAATGTTTTCTCTTTAATGTTAACAGCTCCCTGGTGTTCCTTCTCTCCATAAGCCCTCTATCCTTATTTCAAAATAAAAAGACTTGGCAGATATCATGTTTCATTATGCACATTGTTTGATTTAATGAAATCATTATTCTACAAAATAATACTTTGAAGCAGGAGTAAAGTAAATCGATCCACACTTTGAATTGTTCTCCATAACAAGGCACCAAATATAATTCAAATTATTATACATCATAGGGGGTGTTGATCAAAACTTACGATCAATTGCAAATTCATAGGCGTATTTTCATTCATACAATAACTGCGCTCTTTATAAGATGTGCATAAAATACAGATTTTTATTGGAGCTGTTGAAAAACTGCAACTTGCAACTGATCGCATGTCTGTAGCAACATCCCCATAGCATCATAGTGGGAACTCTGTAGGTTAGGTCCTTGTGTGGCAAATTGCGTCAAATTGGGGGATTCTTTGTTCTTGATGACTGATTGACCATTCAATGAGAACAAAGCACCCCCCCCCCCCACTTGAATAGATTTTGCCTTATGAGCTATGCCCTGTGTTTGTGATTCAAGTATTGTCCACTTCTTGCAGTATCTCCATCGTATCAGGCTAACAAAGCATATTTTAAACCTTTATGGACAACTGGGACNATAGGGAAGGAGCAGGAGGAGAGGAATGGGAGGAGGATCAATATAAGAGTATGATGATGAGAGGAGGATGTATTGCTGGTATCATATCTCAACTATAGTATAACCAAATTGATTTTGATTTGTGATAAATTTATTTTTTAGCTGGACATTTTTTTTTTTTTGACAGGTGTAATTTTTTTAAACTGAAAAAAAATCAAATACCGAAGTGTGTTACATTCAATTAATGATTTACCTCCCCAACCAAAGCCGGGTAATTAAGTTTGTGGGGATAGAAATGTTTTTCAGGGGCCATACTTTCGGAGGAAGCATGTTTCAGTTTTCACATCCATGTTTAGATTCACTATTAAATTTTGCTCATATAGGCTAAAACTCTTGATTCGAAAAATGAACGTGGCGAGACCATAGTTTCACGAGAAAGGGGCGTAGTCTTTTTGACCCAACCACTGGATGCAACTCGATTCGAACATTCATCCCAATCTGTCACAATTACAATCGCTCGCTCTTTCTCTTTCTCATTTCCGTTCCCTCCCTCCCTTTCTCTTTTCTCCATCTCTCTCCCTCCCTTCCCCTCTCTCCACTGCGTCCCATTGCACTCCAACTCTCTCCCTCCCCCTCTCTCTCCATCTCTATATTTCTCTCTTTTATCTTGTCCTTCTGCCTTTCTGGGGCCTGTAACATAGAAGATGCAATTTAACTTACGATAAATATCAATTGTAATTCTATGGCAAAACATGTACCGTTAAGATACAACTCATTGAACCTTAATATTTTCTCTTTTTATGTTACAGCTCCTTAAAGTTCCTTCTCTCCCTACTGAGCCCTCTATCCTCATTTTAAAATAAAAAGATTTGGCAGATATGATGTTTCAGTATGCACATTGCTTTCTTTAATATAATCACTTTACAAAATAATACTTTGCTCAGGATTACAGTAAATCAATTCACACTTACAATTGTTCTCAATAACAAGGCACCAAGTATAATTGAAATTATTATACATCATATTATCATTGTCACTGTGGAAAATCAGTAACCCTAGGTCCTTGTGAACTGGCGTAGCAGTGAAATCTAACTAGGGGAATCCTTGTTCTGGATGAATGGTCGACCATTTAAGGCGAACAAAGCATCCCCCACTTGAATAGATTTTGCCTTATGAGCTATGCCCTGTGTTTGTGATTCAAGTATTGTCAATTTCTTGTGGGTATCTCCATCGTATCAGGCTTTAAAAAAGGGATACTTTAATCCTTTATGGACAACTGGGATAAATATTTGTTGTTGTTGTAATATAACAGATAAATATTAATCATAATATTAACCCTAAAAAGGCCGGAGGTGCTTAAATCAACTTCCCCCTTAATGTTTCACGCAATATATCTGTAGCGCAAAGAGGTGCCTGAAAAGCCCGGGTTATAGCAAATAGAAAGGTGATATAACAGCTACAAGCTGTATGGATTGTCTTTTTTTTCATTCATATAAAGCTTTTAGACTAAAGAAATAAACTATGATAAAACAAGGTGTAGCTTAAAGCCCAAGTAAAGTTTTGGTAAAAGTGAATATTTTTATCACCAAATTTTGTCTTCAGATCTATAGAAAAAGAAATATAGTATCATGAACATGTTGCACAAAAGATTGTGCAAAAAATTAGCTTTTGGAAAAGTTTTGGAAAAGCTATAACCTAAAATGTGGAAAATATTTCAGTGTCATGTCCCCGACACTAATTCAATATTTTCTTTCTTGATAAAGGACAACTTCTCATGCACAGAATTGGATGAAAATGTCAGAATTACATGTATATTAATAATAATAATAATAATAATATTAATAATAATAATAATGATACACAACATTTATATAGCGCTTAATCCGAAGTGTTTCTAAGCACTCTGTGCATTATTACCCGGCTATAGCATGGCTACCATTCGGCGCTCACTGCATTCAAGGAATTTCTTCCTACCGGTACCCATTCACCTCACCTGGGTTGAGTGCAGCACAATGCGGATAAATATCTTGTTGAAGGAAATTAACGCCATGGGTGGGATTCGAACCTACAACCCTCGGGTTGAAAGGCGAGAGTCAGAACCACTACACCACGATGCCTTCACATTGTTGTGTATACCTTTTTATCATTCTATTGTCAAATCTTGGAAATAACTTTGTATATGCTCGATAACAAGCAAAATATTGTTATAACCAAGAGAGGGCACTAAATATGATTGAACGGTCAAATCCAAATTTTCAAAAGAATCAGTTTGTAAAAAAAATGTTATGGTCTCAAAGTGTGTATAAGAATTATATGTCATGATAAACGTCCCAAAAATTCACATTTCTTAATCTTTACCAAAACTATACTAGGGCCTTTTTTAAAAATTTCCATGGGAGTGTGAAGTGTGCTTGCATTGTACGTCTGAATCCAGCAGACCTGGGCGGTGTTTCATCAGGAGAAGAAAGACTTTGAGAATGACTTTCTGCATGATTGGTATCACTTCTTGTGCTGGATGATCAAAAATCTTATGTGTATTACACTCATTAAGGTATTCCAGTCTTTCTTAAAGTCGTAAGAACGATTTTGTTAAACACTGCCGCGTCCAGGGTAATAATCATATATCTGAATTATTTATTGGGGAGGCCACTGGGAGAACAGTTTGCTCAAATTGAAGCTTGTTACCCTGGATAAATATAAATTTTTTATCATCATGATTTATTACACAAGTAATTACATAAAAGCATGACTACCGAACTCTCAATTAATTGCAAATTTATATCTATGCTGCACAGTACGACAGAGGTAATGTCCGATCAAGAAGGATATCACCATCTAAAATACTATTTACAGTGATACAAGAAGAAGTTAAAACATTTCTATATATACAAATTTGTACACTTTTCAGATATAAAATACGGACGGATGAATTATGTACACTCATAATTACAATAATATCCTTTGATAAGACCACTAATAAGAAAATCTTTCTAAAATTCATCAATTGAGTTGTCATGATTTAAATGGTGAAAGAGTAAAAGTGGGTTCCAGCCATTTGAGTTTGCATTCTTTTCATAAGATGAAGTGGTCTTTGCATTACATGATTTTACATAGTATTGGCTCTGCCTAAGTGAAACTTGTCTCAGGAGGTGTTGTTCAAAAGTTGCAATTGATCGCAAGTTGCAGTTGATCGGAACGTGCCAATTAAAATCATTGTTTCATGCACGTATTGTTAAATCCGCGNCCCCCCCCCCCCTTGACGTTTCGCGCAATATATCTGTAACGCAAAGAGGTGCCTGAAAAGCACGGCTTTATTAGGGTTAAGCAAATAGAAAGGTAATATTACAGCTACAAGCTGTATGGATTGTTATTTTTTGTTCATATAAAGCTTTTAGACTAAAGAAATAAACTATGATAAAACAAGGTGTACCTTAAAGCCTGAATATTTCCATGGGAGTGTGAAGTGTGCTTGCATTGTACGTCTGAATCCAGCAGACCTGGGCGGTGTTTCACCAAGATAAAAAAAAACTTTAGGAACGACTTTCTGCATGATTGGTATCACTTCTTGTTCCGAATGATCGAAAATCTTATAAGTATTACACTAATTAAGGCACTCCAGTCTTTCTTAAAAAGTCGTACAAACCATTTGGTGAAACACCGTCATGCCCAGGGTAATAATGATAACTCTGAATTATTGAAGAGCCCAGTGGGAGAACAGTTTGCTCAAACTGAAGCATGTTAGTCTGGAAAATATAAAATTTTTTTATTATCATGATTTATTATACATGTAATTACGTGAAAGCAATTTTGATTGCCGAATTCACGATTAATTCCAAATTCATCTGCTATGATTAAAATATCTGCCACTTGGTTCAACAGAGCTAATCTCCATTAAGATAGAGATCACTATCTAAAACACTATTTACAGTGATACATGATGAGGTTAAAACATTTCTTTATAAACGAATTTGTACAATTTACAGAAACAAAATATGGACGGATAAATTATGTACACTCATAATTACAATAATATCCTTTGATAAGACCACTAATAAGAAAATCTTTTTAAAATTCATCAATTGAGTTGTCATGATTTAAATGGTGAAAGGGTAAAAGTGGGTTCCAGCCATTTGAGTTTGCATTCTTTTCATAAGATGAAGTGGTCTTTGCATTACATGATTTTACATAGTATTGGCTCTGCCTAAGTGAAACTTGTCTCAGGAGGTGTTGTTCAAAAGTTGCAATTGATCGCAAGTTGCAGTTGATCGGAACGTGCCAATTAAAATCATTGTTTCATGCACGTATTGTTAAATCCGCGTACTGTGCGTGAATGAATATGCGCGTTACAATTTGCAAAGTTGCAGTTGGTTTTAAACAACACCCCCAAAGTCACATAATTGCCTAAGTCGATGTGATAGTTTTTGTAAATAAACAAATCATATAAAAACATGCACATTTTATGTCTTCTAGGTCAAATTTCTCTAAAGTCAAACAAAATTTAAAGGTCATAAGAGACTCAGCTTGGGCAGGGTTACCTGTCTGACAATTGAATTTAAGAAAAATCTCATTTGAACAAAAAATACAATTATCAAATATTTGAATATACAAATGAATGAAATGGATCATCCTAAATGGATCTAATCTCTGAGGCGTCTATGAAACAAACCTTATAATCCTTACCACTTTCCATTTAGTCAAATTCAATTAGATCGGACTAAGTGCTATCACTAAAATCACCTGATTTGAATAACAACTAAACAAAGCTAAATTTTTAAAAACTCTAAATAAAAAAAAATTGTCTTACAACAGGAATGTAATCAGAATTACTATTTTAATCTCTTTCTTAGCAGAAACAGGTTTTTCCAAATGGTTCTTGGTGGCATTTTTTTTTTTAGAGATGACGATTGCAAAACTGATTTGATCATGGACTTCCAAAAGTCTTTTTGAGAAGTTGGAAATTTGTGCTTTCTGAACCAGGTTACAACATGTGAAATAAATAAAATGCTGTTTGGAAAGAACTTTACTCATAGATTTTAATCACACAATACGTTGTAAACTAGCGTAAGGCAAAGCCATATAGTGCGCACCATATGTGACCCTTTCTCCTCAGGGTAAAATGCGTGATGCATAAGGCATAGTGACAATGTAGGTTATGGACTTGCCTATGAGTTGATGAATGTAACTTATTTTGAAAGCTCTTTACATATGGCTTTGGAAAAGGCTTTTGATACAGGGATTTGAGAGTCCTTCCAAATTGAGGACAAGTGATTACTGCTCCCAAATCTGTTCCTTCTAGTAGACAGCACAAGACTTAATGAACTGCTTGGGTCGGGTCTGTGTTACATCTCAAACCAACCGTATAATATTCCATTTCACAAATTGCACAGAATTGCACAATATCCACTCTTACCCAGGTGCTATTTGGGTACCTGTAGCAAACAACAGTCTTGTGGTTGGTTCACAATGTGCGTCTAACAGGCGATTTGCTTTGAATCCCATGATCGGATGATAATAATGTGAGCGCTTTGGTCAGTTTCGATAGGAACTGGTAAAGCGCTATATAAGAAACGCACAAAATTGTATCCTCTATTTCAGCAATAGATCTTTGACAAATCTGATCTGTCAACGAGCTCAGTCTTTGATCTGCTGCTCAGTTTAAACCCGATGAAGCTCGACAACGAACCTTTCAAACTCTCCCTGTTCTTCCGTCCGACACTTGCCTATTATATCAGCATTCCTGATTTTAGAAGACAAAATAGTGACAACATAATTAAAACTAATGAAGCATTTATAAAACAAATGATCTTATGGGCAAAAAATGGTGATCTTCTGTGGAATCTAGAGTTGCAAAGTTGCCTGATGATACAATACAATGAAACTAGATTTTTGCCAATATCTTTGTAAATTGAGAGGGATATCTGTATGTTGCCAATGAGAAGATGGCCTGATTGTGCTAGATCGTGACAGCTTGTAAGACTGTACATGTACTTGTGTCAAATCATTCTAAAATTATTTTTGAACGTAGGGAAAGAAGATAAAACAGAGAGGGCAATTCAAATGGTTAAACTATGATCTATTTAAGAAAAGATTGATCAAGTACATGGGAAAGGGGTAAAAAATATTTCATACAGAGCTCTAAAGTAGCTCAATGTGGGGGATGCCACGCTTGTATTAATCAAAGTTTTTGAACAAAATCACATCTCAATAAGGGGTTGAAAGCATTGTATAAAATTGTTTTCATTAATAATGAGAAAATAATTGTACATTCCTATAAAGCATGTAACACTAACTTTGTCAGTCATGCCTAAGCATTCTACATTAGAAAGATTCCCAACTGCCAGATCCAGAATATCATCTGAATTATATATAAATATATGTAAACTGAGCTGTAAAAATCTAAGGCTTTAAATTCAATGTCTATTACTTTGTTAAAAACGGAAAATTACATATTGCCTCTACAGGGACACGTTATGGGCCTTTGGACTCTAAGTACTAATTTGATAATTCTCTTGATAGTGAATGAGTAAATTTCTACGTTGTTCTTTTATACATTTGTATAGAATTAGATAGGGCAGATATCTTGGTTTGATTTTTAAAAAAAATACAGAACTATGCTTTATCACAATTAGGACTTGAGCCTAGTTTTGAAACAGAAAGTGATTCTTACCCTAGCTCAGCATCTTTATGACTAATGTGCAGATTTGAGAATGGTGTGAGTAGTCTGATTGCAGCCCTTTTCTTCAATACCTCCACTGAGTCACTGTCCTTCAACTGGAATCTGTGAGGAAGTGAAGTAATGTAGTACATATTGAGTAAAAAAAAAAGCTGGAGAGAAGTCTAACAACCTTTTCAACAGAATCTGAATCATTGTCTTTCAATTTGTCTCCACAATAAATTGAGTCAAAACATAAAGGAATAAATCTTTAATTTTATAGAGAGACTATGAGGTTTCAAAATATGTTTTGATAAACGTCATTATTACTTTTTGATACATAATCATGAGTTTTTGATTGCAGCACATAAAATCAGCTTGAGCAAAATGCAAAACATTTTTTTTCTTAATATTTCTGATATAATTCAACACATCAAGATGGAAAAAAAAACCAAACCATATATTGAGATTATAGATAGATAAATTATGCTTTCAAATCTAAAATTTGTTGAAATGCTTACGCCATTTTATCAGGATCGACTTTGCTTTGGACATCAGTGGATTCTTCCTCAGATTCTTCAATTTCTTCCTCTGCAAAACAAATAAACAAATTGAAAGGTAAATAATTGAATACAAAACATCAAATTAAGAAGAATTGATTAAAAAAAAAAAAACTTTAGACATGTATTTTTAATCAAAGGTTATGTACACGAGCAATGTAATTTGTGTATAATGTATCAAACTTTATGCTTCATTTTTTTTTCTCTGCTACAACTCTTCAATTAGCAATTCTCAGCGGTTTGTAAGCCTTAAACTGAATTATTCCAATGGCAAGGGCACATTTTTAAACACCACATTTTTATAATAAACAAATTGGGAAGAGAAAAAAAAAGGACACCACAAATCTCCTAATGCCAAATGGGGTGAACAGTGCAGCCAGTTACAAGAGCATCCAAAGCCTGACATTTGATGATCTTGTGTCAGACCTTTTATGAATGTACACCCTGGGTTTGGTTAGAAATGGGCAGTAAATTACGGTTCTCTGCTCTTAAATAAAATGTTTTGAGATTAAACAAAAGTGGATATATATAATATACACATATAAATCTTGATTAGGTTGGTATCTTCCCCGTATACAAAATATGGCTTTTTTTTTATCAACGCTAACCAGAAAATTTCAATCATTATTTAGTGTACAATGAAATGAAGAATCTCATGGGTTCATAAACCTTTGAAGACATCTCACCTTGATCCTTGAACACTAATTCATAGTAGAAGTGAGCTGGATTCCTGAACGAGCTCGGCCAGATGTAACCTTTGCCCTTTGGTTTGTATTGCTTGGTGACCTTTGACCTGGCATCCTTGGAGTTCATGCCGATGCCGTAGACGTAGAAGAGCTTCTTCCCTCTGGCATTCTTGGCACCCTTGTAGACGTAGCGGTACTTGTACTGTTCATCCTGCCTTGCTACCGCAGCTGTAAACATACATCCGATATGAAACATGGCATTAGCCTGAAATTCTACACCAAATGTGACCATCACTTTAGTGCTAGAATTTACGGTTTTATGCAAAAACATTTTGAAATGAAAATGATCATTATAATTATCATAGATCCTTAAATTGGCAACACAAATGACACTTCAAAAACACTAATTTCCATGCAAATTGTCAGCTGAACTTTTAAACATGTTTTTTTTTTGTGATGAAGATTCAACTAGATGACATCATACTTAACCGGACTGTTCGAAGAGAAAATTTACTATTTTAGTGTACCAATTTAGGGAAATGATTGAATTTGCAGTAAAATAATTCCTGTCCTAAATTGGTAGAGGATAGATGATTAACATGGTAAATCTTGTTAGGAAGTCAACTCCAAATTTTTCAAATTGAACGCCAAACTGAAACAGGGTAGCAGCAACTCCCATCTTTAAACCCCTTTTAGTATGACATGGTTAGGAATCTAACATGGGACGTTTTGGTCGTCAAGCAAAGGCTCTACTGATTAATGGAAGGTTATTCATTTTGTTCAATTTTTTTGTCTGTTAGATTTGCTTAATTACCTTCACTGTAATCATCAAGACGAGCTTGGTAGAAATAACCTTTCTTGTTGACGGTCACGTCCTGATCAGCCGTCTCATGCTTTTCTCTCTGTTCCTCATCTCTCCTATACCTCACTGTGCCGTGGCCTAGGTCTATCAGGGCCGGAGCATCTATCAAGACAGTCTGAGAATAAACAAGATTAGAAACCCCATCAAAAACTTAACAACACACTAATATGTCACACTGGTCCCATACAAAAATATTGGCTTGTATACAATACAGTATCGGCAGAAACATAAATCCATGGCCTATTCTATGATAGTATGGGCCTTGCCTTGGCTATGCAACTAAGTTATGTCATAGACTATAATAACACTTGACCATTGTGAGGTGGAATGTACAACCACAGAAGAAGAAAAACAACAAGAGAAACAGGGCCCAGAAACAGAGTTGTTGCTTGAAGAGTTCTGCCTAGGACTGATTTCCATCTAACGTTAGTTTCAGTAACTTTCAGCTTTTTCAGCTTGAAATTGAATTATTTAGATTCAATCCAAACTTTCATTAGTCACAATTTGAATTGGAATTTCATCTTCAATCATACAATACTACATTTAGAATATTAATATTCATGGATTCAGACTAAAAGTGCGATGGAATAAAACTTGGTCAGGAAGTCTCAAGCTCTGACAAGTTTTGTCCCCGTTTCCATTTGGAACATGAGCAATGAGAAGCTAGCGGACGGATCTCGGTCTCCGTCGGGAACGGACCGGCCTAGAGCAGGAAGCATTCTCGCTGATCTCCCCATATGAAGTCGAAGAGCTTGTCATAATTTAAATTAGGCCTACCTCGCCATCACCGGCTTTCTTGGTCTCCTTATCTGCAAATTCAACACGAGGATTTTGTGGGACTCCCACAACTGGATTCTTTCCAGCACCAGCCCCCATCACTCCATTATTTTACTGTGCCTTGTTCCTGTAATACGTCAGAAAATACAACATTTACAGGTAGTTCCCCCTTATCATCGAAAGGATACGGTAGTTTATGTATCTCCTTGCCGATTGTGACGTCATATTGTCAATCAATTAAAGAATCAAAACTTGAGATGGCGCTATTAAAAATGTGTACTGCCAACACTATGACTGCCAATAATGATGACTGCTAATATAATGTGATCCAACGTGCATACTTTATTATTTTTTTTTTTGGGGGGGGGGGGGGGGGGGGGGGGGGG
>BQKZ01000755.1:93156-111834 GCA_036244855.1 Temnopleurus reevesii
GGGGGGGGGGGGGGGGGGGGGGGTAGGGGACATTTGGTAAAGTCATCTTATCACACTCTTTTACCTCTAAGAATATTTACAGGACCATTCAGTGGATATTTGGTATGAGGTCATTAGGAACAGCAAAATTACCCTTTTTTTTAAATAAAAACCATCTTTAATCAGACGTTCTTTTGTCAAGACTGTGCATTGGAAAGTCTGTTAAATTTGCACTGTTAGTAGGGGGAACAAAGTAAACATATTCCATTCAAGCATTCATAATAGCTCAGTGCACCAAAGAACTTTCCTTCCCTCTTATTCTGCAGTGAATCTTTTGAACTAGTGTCATACTATTGAATATATACAGAAGCTACTTTACTTTATTTATCCACCCAACACAAAAATCATTCAATTGCTACTTTACTGTGTTTCCATGAAGCTATTGTGAAGGCTTGAATGAAGTTGTTCTACTTTGCCCCAATCTGTGTCTCCTCTGCTTAGTGTTGGTTACATCTTGACTTCTACACGTCATACTTCTCCCTTCCAAGGGCCTCATTTGGGTCATTATCTTTGACATATATACAAGAAAGTTGACTTTTTTAATTACATGTACAATCCTAGCTTGTAGTTGGAAGGATTGCATTTTTCTCAATATTCATAAAGACTACATGTAGGTCACTGACTTTATGAGCTGTGACTCATTGTGTCAAAGATCAATGGGCATAAATTTGTGCAATGTGCACAAAATTTCATGTGACAAAAATCACAAAAAAATACTGCCCATTGATCAGTGATATGATGGCTGGCAATGATGAGTTACAGCTCATTTTGAATACAGTGGAAAATCTTTTTTGAAGAGATCTGATATAACAAAATATGTGATGTAAAGAAGTACAAAATTTGAATAACTTATCGTTTTTTTTTTTAACTCTGTTATAAAGAGATTACAGCTACAAGGTATTTTTGATGGTCCCAAGCACCTCATTATACTGAGTTTCCACTGAATGATTATTAATGAATCTTCATACAAGAGAATGCAATGGGTGCTTCTTCCAAAATAATTATGTAGCCCAAAGTCAACCTTTTTAGTCAAACCGACCACAGATAATCTTGAGACAGCGAAAACTACAAAAATTGAAATCTCTCATGCTTTTATTAACAATTTATACAAAATGTGAGAAAGATGTGTTCTAATTTTTGGCATAATCATTCATAAAGTTACAGAAATGCATATTTTTACAAACATTGTTACAACATAACAATAAGAGAAATTTGCTACTGACTGAACAAAAATAAACTTTGGCAATGCATAAACTACAATGTTTTTACAGCATAAAAATTCTAGTATTAACATGCTTTTACAAACATAAAGATTACCTACTGTACAATTCATAACAGATAATTCGCTATAGATAGAAAGCAATCAAATGAACTGTTCGTGAGAAAGCATGAAAAGATGATTATTGCACTTCGTTTTATAATTCTATGAAAATGAGTGATAAATGTAGTTGTGTGTATTGTGTCTGTGCCACATACATTTAGTTGAGATGCCGTTTTTTTTGTCATTAAAAAAAAACCAAAATGTTCTAATCAAATTAGGAACTGGAAATTTCATCAGGGAAATGGGATTTTATATTGTCATCTTCATGGTTTTATGAAATAAATATCAACTTCAACAATGAGATGTTTTGAGAAGAGCTCTAGTCTCAGTGGTGTTTTTGTCATATCTTTGATTTTGGCATACAGGTACATTCATGCAACACTACCCAGAATGGTGTTTCATCAAGTTACATGAAGCTTTCAGAACGAATTTAAGAACGACTGGTATCAATTCTCGCGTTGAATATGCGTAACATTACAAACCATTCTGCACAAAAACGGATATCCATCATTCCTATCTTGGTGAAGTATCGTCCAGAATACAACCATGTTCAATTAGAGATACAACAATTATATAATTCAACCAAAGAAAAGCATGGTGAATAAAAGAAAAATACTTATTTCAGTCATAGTTTGACATAGAAATGCTCTAATTATGGTAGGAACACCCATACATGAATACAAAGAAATCATGAAAACTATTAACTACAAGAGTCTAACTTTACAGCTAAAAGGTCTACACATTAAAATCACCATACATGATCATCTTTAAAGGTATAGATTCGTAATGGTCGGGATGCAGAAATTGATGAGAAATGAGCTGATGTATTCACAAATTGCCTTACTTGCTTAAATATAACTGCATACAAAATTAGGAGAAGATTTTTGCACATATTCTGGCGTATTTTACTTCAAATGCTAATCGGCCATTATTCCTACGGTGCGCTAAATGATTCGCATGGGGGCCGACCAGCGCAGAATGAGTGGAATTGTATGCAGCATGTGAATTCGCATTCATTTTGTATGTGAAGCATGTCGGTTTTGGGAGTGCAACGCACATTGTCATTTTTATTATGCGATAATTAAGGAATTTCTTGATAGAATTTATTCAAACAAACTATGAACATGCCCTAATTTGCTCGTGGAAAAACTGCGTTATGGTAATATTACTGCAGCTCACAAAGTAATTAAATATCTGAAGCGACATCTCTCTCTAAACTGATTAATCATTTCAAAAGAAGTCTACACCAAATAATTTCATGAAAGGAGCGAAACAAAAACTTTTGAGAAAAATCAGAAAAATAATACAAAAATTATTTTTGTATTGTTTATTATCATTATTGTTCTTATGTTTAGTGCAAAATTCATCATTTCTAAATAAAGATACAAAGTTTGCATTGATGCAAATAGGGCATCTACCTATCTACACTGTATCATGTAGATATACTCTAGTAAAAGTCTTGAAGATATCATATTTTGGGGAAAGATGTAACATTTTATGATTTCGATATGAATTTAATAAATGGTCAATAGTGCACCTACAATGTCACCAGTCTCCAATTTTTATGTTTAAACATTCACAGCTTTCTTATGAGTTGTCCAATTTGTCTCAAACATTGTACATGCTTGAACCTTGTGATTCAAGTTAAATTCAACCATGCTCCTCACTAAGACATTGGTTTATTTCATTCATTTTAATGCAGCTTATGAAAAATAGTTCATGTTGTTATTTCAACATTTTGGAAGATGTGGTGAAAATATTCAATGTACTACAGTAGCCAATCGTTACAAACTCTCCCAACTGATCCAGGCTTTAGCCCCAGTCACAAAGGAGCCCGGTAGCAACACAATTCAACACGACTCTTTGTTCGCAGGTAGCAAACTGAACATAACAAAGATTCATGTTGAATCGAGATGCTTCCAGTGTCCTATGTGATTGGAGCCTTACATTACATCAGCAATAGTGCATCAATCACAATGATACACATTTGGACATTTTACATTTGTGGTACAGTGGAGACTCAGTATGAGGTGCTTGGGACCATCACAAATACCTTGTTAGCAGTAATCTCTAAATAGTAGAGATAAAAACAATAAAAAAAATTATAAGACGTTATGAGCTGGGACCAGAATATTTACCTATTTATATCAGATACTTGGTTATATCAGATCTCTTTATACCGAATTTCCACTGTACCATTACATGGTTTGACAAAGAGATGCTAATCACTTTCCATTCTTTGATATCCAATATCAAGAAGCAATCATTTATGAAAAAAGGTAACATCAATCTTCCTATCTTATTCTACATCAATCCTTGATCCTGGAAATCTTAGGCACCATAAATATTAACAAAAATATATTATGGATGGTTCAAAAAGGCAATATCACCTGTGTAAACGGAAGACTTTCTGTTTGTCTTAAAGCCCCGGTCACATAGGACCCCGGAAGCAACACGATTCACCCCGACTCTTTGTTAATTCACAGTTAACTGCCTCAGAACAAAGAGTCGGGGTGAATCGTGTTGCTTCCGGGGTCCTAAGTGACCGGGGCTTTACATAGACCCATTAAGGTGGTACACTTACATGTACGTTTATGGTTGATGACTACAGATAAAAATTCCATTTATTTGGCTGCATTGGTGGTCAAATCATGCAAAAATCATGAGCTTGACGGAATGCAATTTACAAGATACATTCTTTAGAATACTTTTTGCAGCAGACCTATGACTGATTCATAGCATCTTGTCTGTTACAGACCCCATGCCCGTCCAACAGAAAAAAGGCAATTAAATATATGGCCACTAACTCAATTTGATATTAATCAACAGCCATCACCCCCTGAACAGGATGCATGATTATAAAGAGATCTTGTTTACAATCCATCATTACCATGACACAAAATTTACATTAATAACAAGTCATAGCTATGCGAATCACTTACTGTTAAACTTACTCTGCACAATAAACCAGGATCACCGAATACATTCACTACCCCATGGCAGAGGTTAAAATTTTTACAATCATTTATTATTTGAAGATCTTGAAGAGTTGTTGCAGTTCCATGATTTTAAAAACAATGAATTACTACTGATTCACTTTAAAATATGAACAAATTTACTTGGTGAACATATGTGGCAATAGCAATATTCACCACCGTGAATTATAGGATTTTGATGAAAAACGGAAGATTCATTATTCTCTCCGCATACCTCAAATAGGTTACAACAGGTTGGTATTCAAAATTGCTGTGTCTTGCGATGGCGACAAGTTTTAATAACCAACTCCTTGATTTGAATCCAGTCTGCAATGCTCGATAATCAATAAACAATTCAGAAAATGGCTTAGACGGTTGAAACTTTGCTAGATCAAGGGAGTTGGCACATCGAGTTCTAATATTCCAAACTCAGTGTGCTCCAATGCAACATGTCACTTACATGTAACTCATAGCACCACTCAAAGTATGGTGTGGGGGTTCTAACTCTCACCTTTCAACACGAGGGTCGTAGGTTCGAATCTCACCCATGGCGTCAATTTCCTTCAGCAAGAAATTTATCAACACTGTGCGGCACTCAACCCAAGTGAGGTGAATGGGTACCGGTACGATGAAATTCCTTGAATGCAGTGAGTGCCGAATGGTAGCCACGCTATAGCCGGGTGATAATGCATAGAGCGCTTAGAAACACTTCGTATTAAGCGCTATATAAATGTTGTGTATTATTATTATTATCATAATTTTCAGAGGACTGCAATCTCACTAGAAGAAACATTCTGATTCGCTTTATATAATATAGATAAGGTTACAGATTGTTTTTGGAAATGGTAGCTGTGTGCGGCAATACCTGTATCGGGTAAAAAAAAAACATCAGGTTTCCCATCTTGAGCTCGAGTTGTATGAAGTCCATGACACTGGCGAACAAATAATCAACATTTTTATTTTCCCACTAGGTATACTTATACCTTCATGCATACTACCTACCTACCTACCAGGTCGGCTAAACTGCCGAGACCTCCAGTTCATACATAGTTGCAGCATGGTTTTAGAAGTTATAAAACAGGATGGCATAGTCACTGGCAATGTCCTGTGGTTCATATGTTTTCCAAGACCTCCTTGAGTTGCACAAAGTCCATGACATTGGTGAAAAGGAATGAACGAGATATGAAGAGTCTCTGGTTGGCTTCACTGTATCTCCATAGGTTCACAACGTGGCCTGTAGAAGGGAGAGAGGAAGGGTGTATAAAGCATGAGGCTACAATCAATATTCAATAATAATAGTAATTATACATTCTTATACAGCAAGGTAGAGGCGGCGTAGTGTAGTGGTTCTGACTCTCGCCATTCAACCAGTGGGTCGTAGATCGAATCCCACCCATGGCATTAATATTTTTCAACAAGAAATTCATCCACATTATGCTGCACTCAATCCAGGTGAGGCGAATGGGTACCTGGTAGAAATATTTATTCCTTGAAATGCCATGTGCGTTGGTGTACGCCGGGCTAAAGCCAGGGTAATAATAATGCAAAGCGCCTTGAGCACTCCGCAAAGTGGATACGTGCACTAAATAAATTGCATATATCATTGTTATTATTACTATGTCATAATACTAACTTTATCAGTCGTCCCTAAGCGCTCTAAAATGTAGCATAATTACCATGGCTTTAGCAGTGCAGCCTAAGTAGCAAGCTGTATTCCAAGGAAAAAAAATATCCCTGTCAGGTACCCTTTCACCTCACATGGCTCGAGTGAAGCATAGTATTGATGAATATCTTGCTGACGGGAATTATAACAATAATGGCATTTGTATAGCGCTCTTACAGACATGTGTATTAAGGGAATTACATGTATCATCATGGAAGGGATTTGAACCTACGACCCTCTAGTTGAAAGGTGATAGTGAGTCATAACCATTACAACACGATGCTCCCACACACTACCTGTACATAAAGAATAAACAGAACTCGGTATTGTGGGGACATCGAACATGGCATATTAATAATACATATTTATGCAAAGAGCTTGTGTACCCACTGTTCAGATTGGCAATGTGCTTTTCGTAATTACATTTACCTTGGCGAGATCCCATGGTAAACCACCACGTAAGCCTTCAAAGGAATAAATAATCCTCCCTAATCAAAACAATTTGACCTAATATCTGTGGCAGTCCTTACTTTTGAGTGTGACAAACTACCAAGACAAACAAATATTGCAATACATTGATAATCCTTAAATTTATGTCAATCCAATTGTTTCAGTTTCCCCGTTCAAAGAAATATTGGTCATTATCATGTCATACATGTATGTCATACACAAACAACTCAACATAATGTATGGAACATATGGTATTAAGCAATATTCAATAACAAGGATGGACTTAGCACTTGTTTTGAACCACAAAGTATTACAATGCACTTTGTGGTAGTAACTCAAATAATACATGTATCATGTTCATACAAAATTGATTTATGCTGAAAATAACAAACACATTTCATGGACAATTCCAAGAAGGAGTAATGTCGAAAGTGTTAAGCAGATTTCTTGGCAACTATTCATTTAAATTCATTGAAAGTCAATACATATAGAAGAAATAGTGGCTGGTACATACAAATATTAAATTTCATTGAAACGTGAAAAAAAAAAAACAAATCAGGACGGGCAATTTTCAGAGCGTCAGTTGGTTAAGGGCAAACATCTTTTTAAGGGGGGGGGGGGGGGGCTCTGAACCTGTTGAAGTGGGCTAAGCATGTATTCTTCTAAGAAAGTAACACATTTGGAATTTTTGAAATGCAAATTTACAATGCAGCGCACATCAGCTTTACTGAGTACCTAAGCCACTTCAGTACATATCTATCATTGTTCTAGATTTAGCCTGGCCACTACAAGCATGCAAGCTGCCTGGAAGTAAAGAAGTATACAGCCAACCTACCTGGGTTTAGTGCAGCATATTAGTAGCAGAGATGCTGACCGTTTGGGAAGTATGTATAAGGATGGAAGTTGCATTGCGAATCACCAAACTGAGCCAAATAATTTCTCATGAGGGAGAGAATTATTAAAATGCCTCCTCTATAGAAAAAATATTTGGCTCAGCTGCCAGGGGATTTATATCTCAATTTCTCTATATTCCTGAGATGGTTGGCATCTCTGAATATGGGTAACTTTCTCCATGAATGAATAACACAATCACTGGGATTTTAGCCCATGACCTTCTGATTAAAAGAAGACTCTTTACAACTTGGCTATGACTCTTCACATTAATTTGACTAACCTTGACTACTTCTTGCATAGTTTCCCTTCACATCCCCTACAAAGTACACCCCAGCACCATAGCTGATCTGTTCTGCACTCCTCATGTTCACAAGGATGTCGTCTGTTAGTGGTAGGTATATCGTCTCAGTCTTCTGGTTAACATCTTCGGTATGGAAGGTGGTCGGGGAGGCAGCAATGGGAATGAAGTTACGCCCTGGGATAGTGGTTAGCAGAAATGCCAAACATTACAGAAAAATGCAAAAAAATGAATAAAAAACAAATAAACAAAACAAACACAATTGAACACAATTGAACGCAATAAAGTATTTAATGAATATCAACAGAAATTCACTTTACAGGTAATCACTGAATTTTGTTACAACATGGACATTATTAGAGGTTACCCCAATTGTAGTGCAATATCAAAGTGTTATTCATTTGTTACATTCTACATGTACATGTACGTTTGAAGGGGAGAGAGAGGGAAGGGGAGGGGGAGAGAAAGAGATGGGAAAGGGAGGAAGGGAAGAAAGAAGGGATGGCAATGGAGGGAGAGGAAGGGAGGGGAAGAAGGAAGGAGAGGTAAGAAAGGGAGGGGAGGAAGGGAAGGGAGGAGAGAGGAAGTGAATGGAGGAGAGAGGAAGGGAAGGTAGAGAGGAAAGGAGGGGAGGAAGGAAGGGAGGAAGAGATGTGGAGGAAGGGATGGGGAGGAAGGGATTGGGAGGAAGGGAGGGGGAGGGAGGCTGTCTCTTATACACATCTAGATGTGTANGAGGAAGGGAAGGGAGGGGGAGGAAGGGAAGGGAGGAGGTGGGGAAGGAACAAAGGAGGGAGGAAGAGAAGGAAGGAGAAAGAGAGGTAAGGAAGGAGGGGGAGGTGATACAGGAGTCAACATGGAGGGGAAGAAGGAGAGATGGAAAAACAACTGTGTAAATATTGCTCTTGCTTAAAAGGAGAGTCTACCCCAAAATAATATTTCTTCAACGGGAGCAGAACGTAAAAGTTTGAGAAATATTGGACAACTAATAAAAAAGTTATGAATGTTTACATGTTTAGACAAATTGGCAACTGATGTCATCATAGGTGCACAACTGACCATTTATTACATTCATATAATGTCCTAAAATGTAACCTTTTCCCCTCAAATATGATTTCCTCAAAACTTTAACCGTTGGATATCTTTATGACATTGTAGATCCACTATCTGCATATATGTTTACATTCATACAAACTTTGCAACTTTCTGTAAAAATGAGGAATTTTGCTTATCATATTCATAATGAGAACTCTATTTAGTTGTGCACCCATGATGTCATCAAATTGGCAATATGTCTGAAAATTTTCTCTGATTTGCTAATTTTTTCACATCTTTAAAAATTTATAACTTTTACATTACTTGTCCGATTTTCTTCAAACTTTGTTGCTTTACTCACCAATTTTTTTTCTGCTTCTGTTAAATAATTATGTTTTTTTGGAACAGTTTTTTTCTTTTAATTACTGTAATTTGTGTTTAAAAATTTCTGGTCATATGTCCTATACAATTTATAGAGCGGAATATCATATCAAATTTAAAGCAATTATGAAATATACCCATTTCCATTTCTATTCAGTACCGTAAACTGATCGACTGCTCATAAATCATACACACATACAGGTCTACATTATAAAGGGACATTCCCTTTTCACTTTGGAGATATTCTATTTGGATGACAAACTTTTGTAAACTATTTCAAAGCCTTCATGGAAAAAATATTTTGACAAAATTTAAAAGCATCATAACAACTTTCATTAGAAAATATTTTTAAAGAATAATATTGATCATTTCTTTTGACAGGTAGGTTGCTATTTTCAAAAACTGCCTTTTTGTGACAATAAAACAATTAGCTTCATTAAAAATCAAAGAGCTTACCCCTAACAGCAATGATCCGCTGCAATTG
Organism: Temnopleurus reevesii; assembly: GCA_036244855.1. Classification (NCBI taxonomy): domain Eukaryota; kingdom Metazoa; phylum Echinodermata; class Echinoidea; order Temnopleuroida; family Temnopleuridae; genus Temnopleurus; species Temnopleurus reevesii. The sequence continues at coordinate 102,697 of BQKZ01000755.1, forward strand.
CTCCACTTCATTCTCCTGATCTACGTCCATCCGAAGCCGTTTCCTCGATTGAAACGACCCGCCTGCCGTACCGTTCTGGATCATCCCTTCCATGTCTGTGTCTGTTCGCTTGCTAAGAGGTGAATGTCTGCATCGATGCCTGTGTGACGCTCCCCCTGAGCCAGGGCTGGCACAGGCCCCAAATGGACTCCCAGGCACTTCCATCATAATATCCAGTAGGTGGGACTGACCTGTTAACATTGACACAAAGAGGCCTTGACACTCTTCAGTAACTACCAGTAAAAGAGTCTCTATTCGTCATGTGATATGAATAATGAGTATTGTTTACATTGCTTTTTGAGTGGTATTTATCATGGGAGCAATGGAATTTGGACTTTCAGTGCCATCTCTATTGAGCTAGGGGATTCCAAACGTTGCTGAGTATTCAGGCTTTGTTGTTGTTTTGTCAGATAATATAGTATAGGGTTTACCCCAATGTGACAAATAGTAAATTTCTTAAAAATATCTTTTACATTTCCAGTGCTGTGTATTTCAGCTTATTCTTAGTGCAAAAATAATTTGATTGTCACAATAAAACAATGCTTCTTGTATACTCTGAGTGGTGTAAGCTGTATTCAAGTTGTCTAATGTGATGACAACAACTTTGCTAAAATCAATTTCCATATTTTAAAATGTGATTCAGAATTATTTGCTTACATTTTATCAATTTAAATCTACCTGGTCACATGTAGCAAACAATTTTGACTGCAAGTGTCATTGCCATTTATCCTTCTAAACAATTAACATAAAGATCTTAAAGTTTATTATTATTTTGGCGTAAGGGGAGTGTCTTCCTGGAAGCCTTGTTTACATTGTGGATGAACCCAGCAATTTTCAACATATATTCACAATCTCTACATTTGTTGTTCCTAGGCCCACTAAATACAGCTCTACTGAGACAGGGTTTTCATGACCTTAGTGCAGTTTATCTACAGTACTGTAGGTCAAATTCGAGGCTGGGATTTGTAGCTGTGGCATTATGAGTAAGCTTTATGGCTTAAAAGTACAATGCATGCCATTGAGCTCTGTAGGAGTCCTGTAGACTTGTTTATGTAGTTTGGGTCATGCTGAAAGACAATAACACCACAAGGGACTCTAGGTCTTCCTGGTGACCTTAGGAGATTCACGGTTTATTGCAGTCAAGAGTTTGACGGAAAACTAGGTGAAAAACTCAACCTCTCAATCTAAAATGGATAGCTCTTCCTCCCAACAGGTTTTGCAGGCAATATACATGTAACATTGCGCCCTATATCAATGTTTTTTATACATTTAAAACCTCCACATTTTCAAAATGTACTTCACAAATATTTTAGGATAATATTTCGGACTTTTTCTATCACAGAACAGGGAAAACAATCCAACAGACCTGTATAAAATGCATGCATGTAAATGTAATTGCGGCAACATGTTGCTGAGAAAAAGCCCTTTCATTTGGCGAGTTGCTTCAAGTAGGCAACTCATGTTGAGTACATGTAGTTACCACTTTTGCATTAAGAACACATAAAATTTGCATAGATTGGTAACCCGCCTATGTTGGGGGGGGGGGGGTTGAGTATAAGGTATATTAAGGTGAGATTCACAAGGGAAAGAGTGGAAACGTTGAGGGTGAATCTAGGACCACACTGGAAGAGTGAGGATTGCAGACTGAGAGATACCAACAATTACAGAATGTGCATGGGGTGTATTTTCATATGAATTCAAGGCTTTCACTACAAGTAAATTCCTGAGAAGAGAGTATCATTGTTGTTATGTTGGCTGTCACTTATGTTCAGCGTTGCATTATTCACACTTTAATTTTGACCTCATGTGCATATTCCGGAACAGTTGGCATCTCTGGGAGTGCAGGAGGATAGAAAGTCAGAATAAAAGGGAACAGTAAAGCGTGGAGGAGGATGGGGACAAAGAGCTCGGAGGATTATGAGGAGAATGAGAAGGAAGATGGAGGAATAAAAATAGAAGACTTTGTCTGCCCCAGAAAATCTTGCATTGATTAAAAGGCACAGGAAAATCAGCCCACAAACAAATGAAAAAAGTGAAATTAAACTAAATTGAAAGATAAAGAAGAAGTGCTTGAAATACATTACATTGCTCGTGACCAAAAGTTGCCAATTTGAATGAAAAATCAAGTTATCATTGAAGTAAGCGTATCCATAACTTTCATATAATATGAACAAACACAGCCGTTGTAATGCATCATCAAATCTTCTTTGACTCTTCAGAGGTGCATAGGGATAAGAACATAATAACAGAAAAAATTCTGACAATCACAAAAATTTGTGACTGTGTGTGAATAAATGCACGATTATCAACAAATCTTAACAAAGATATGACCTCCCCCCCCCCAAAAAAAAGGATATCAGGGTAGTGTTTCATCAAGATTTGTCGCAGCCACAAGGAATCATTTTCCGACAGTTCCCATAGCAACTGTCAGCAATAATGCTTTTCATCCAATCACAGTTAAGGAATTTGTCAGCGCTGACTAATTGTCTCTGCGACAAATCTTGATGAAACACCCCCAGATGTTTGAGAGATGGGAAAGATGCAAAAGAAGCGGGGTGAAAAATTTAGAAGTAAAAGATGAGCAGGAGAGATGAAAAGCAGTCAAAGGTGATGAGGATGAGGGAGAAGATGGGGTTCAATGTGAGAAAGAGGGCAAAGGGTGATGGGTAAGAGGGGCTGCTATGGAGCAATGCAGAAAGGGTCGGGGTAAAAACGATGAGCAATTTGAGGATGATAAGGAAGGCATAAAAGAGGGTCAGGAATGGAGGGGGTTAACCCTAAAAAGCCCAAGAGGGGGCACATTGTGCCCCCCCCCTACCACATAATCGTTCACCACTCCTACATTTTTGGTCCGATTACGCTCAAATTTGGTGACTTTTTCCGAAATTTTATTGCGGATATTATGATACCATTTTTATTATTATCCCGTATTTCATGTTGCCATGGCAACCACAAAACAAACAGCATGTTTGTCCGTTTTTCGAATAATTTCAATTTTTCAGCTTCAAATCTGCCCAAAAAGGCTTGGAAATGGTCACAATCTATGATTTTTAGTTTGCTTTTGCTCTCTCCTGTGCATCTTGAACAGAAAACACGCTTTCTGACAATTTCTTTTGTTTTTCTTTGTTTTTTAGTCACTTTTTTTCATGAATATTTAATAATATATTTAAAAATACTTTTTCCAACTTAATGCAAATAAAAGTATCCCAGACGCTTCCAGAAAGCCCTGAAAATCATATTGGTGAAGATTGGAGCCTAAAAAGTGAAAAATTAAAGGAATAACATGAACTTTTCAAAATCTGTCTGGCGCCCTCTATCAGCTATATTGTGATAAATATGACATGATGCAATTATTGTCATATTTTGACCTCTAAATGCATCTAATGTGTACGATTAATAAAGTCATGGAGTGTGTTTCTAAGATATTTAAGAGGGATAATACCACATTTCAGTCATTTTCCAATCCACAATATTGATTTTAATAGACCATACATGTATCAAAAGTGACAAAATTCACCATTTTCTAATGTATTTTATTGAATTGCGCCCTCAAACGGTGACCTTGAGAAATTCTGACGGTCAAAAATTGTAGATTACGACTTGCTCTACATATGTGACAAATTTCAGCCCGATCCGTCAAATATTTTGGAAGTTCTCGAGGGTCACAGAGACATCAAAATAGCTTGGGCTTTTAAGGGTTAAGGAAGGAGGATGAGGAAAAGATGGTCATTTTGGGTTGGCAGGGAAAAGATACATGTACATGTAGTTGAGGAAGAAAAGTACATTATGTATGATGGAGAGAGGATCTGTAGGGCGAGGGAGTAGAATGTGTCAAGGGCAGGATGAGGATGAGGGATAAGATGGGACCTGACAATGTGAGGAAGAGTGCAAGGGGAGGGGGTGGGGTGGATTAAGAGGGGTTACTGGAGAGCAGTGAAGGAAAGGTTGGGGTCAAAACGGTGAGGAAATGAGGATATAAGGAGGAACATATGAAGGAGAGTCGTCAAAGGGCAGGATTGAAGGAGGATGAGAAAAGAAGGGCCATGTTGGCAAGAAAAATATGTGGTTGAGGGATACAATGCATGTATGTATGGGTGGAGAGAGGAGCTACATGTAGGGGTGATCATAGAGGGGTGATGGAGAAGGGAGACAAAGGGCAAGATTTGAAGGAACAGTGAAGGAAAATTGGGACTTGGGAGCAAGGATGGTGAGGATTGGAGAATGAGGATGAAGAAGTGAGACAATGAGGGGAAGGAGCAGAAAGTGTGGACAGTAAGAGGAAAAAGAGGGACTATTGAGATGGTGGAGTGGAATTTTTAAATATTACTATAGTGAAAGGAAGGAGGTGGAGAATGAGGAGTGAGAGAGAAGAAAAATTAAGGATTTGCCTTGAGCGGAATGTACATGTACACTGCTGGAGCTTGACTCAGATTTGGGGCTAGCATTCCAAGCCGGAATGTCTCTGTTCCCAGCTGAGGCAGCCTCCAAATCAACTTGGTTAGAATTTCGTAGATCATTTTTATTTTTGTACGGCATGGGGAGGTATCCTGGGAATTGTCTTCTGGTTTTATATTCATATTTTGTCATTATACAGAGAAGATTACATACAAGTTGACAAAAATCATGGCCTAGACACAATACTAAACTCCCAGTTCACGCGGAGGTTCACAAATTTATGCCAAATTAAAACACAAACATTTCAGCAGGAGCAATAATCAAATTATTCAAATAACCCATACTCTAAATTTTCAGAGAGGTAGCTCCTTCTAGTGTATTAACATACATAGTACTTACTCAGAAAACATAGAAACATTCTACTGAATGGCAAGTAACTATTACTTACAATGTACCAACTTAAAATAAATTAAATTTAACGCTAGACAAGTTTATTAATTAAAGTAAAGTTGAGCTTGAGGAAATGGCTGAACTAGGCTAAACTACGGATGAAATAAATTACCCATGATAGGCCTACCTTGTCCTTCTTTAATGCGCAGAGTTGTAAGATGACAATATATTTTACACTGGCTTTTACAGAGTCTCCATTGGTATTTTCAAATTCGAATGGTCCCAACTTCATTCAACCCGTGTTATCGCCCCCATGGCAAGCGTTTAGCGGACTGTCAAGGTTGTGCTAGGCCGCTCACACCGGCAGGGTTTGAGGTGATTAACCCCCTATGTTCAAAACTCGAACGACGTCGACGATATCGTTTGTGACAATTTTGAGTTCGACATCGATGAGAAGGACGCCTTTTTCGAACAGATTATGACTCGATGCCTTGTGATGTAGGCACTAGACCTACTTAAAAGACGCAAAGTCCTCAAAACAGTGGAAGACTCAGAGCAATATCTAAAATTTCCTCGACGAAGCGGGAACAAGTCGAAGAGTCAAAATCAAATCAACGGGGTTATTTTTAGTTTTGTCGCCCTCTAGCTATACGTACGGTACAGCTTGGATAACTGCATGAAGGATCAAAGGAGCGGTGATGAGGAGGTGGAGGGGAGTCTTTGGGAGAAGGCCGGGAGAAGTTAGAGAGGAGGGGAGGAGGACGGAGGAGGGGAAGAGGGATGACAAGGTGGGGGGGGGGGGGGGGGGGGAGCAGGAGGAGGGGGAATGAAGGACTGGGATCGTTGTATATGGCGAAATTTTCTAATAACGACTGAATACAAAGCGAGTTAAAATTCAATATAAGAATCTGATGAATCTTCCGGGAAATGAAGAGAAGAGAAAGAAAGAGAAGGGAAGGGATAATAGAAGAGGAGGAAAGAGAAGAGAAGAGAAGGGAAAATGTGGCAGAGTATGGAAGAAGAGAGAAGGGGAAAAGAAGGGAAAAGAAGAGAATGAAAGAGAAGAGAATAGAAGAGAAGGGAAAACAAGAGAGTTTAAGAGAAGATATTTATTTATTTATTTATTTATTATAGTCTTCTTTAAAAACAGGGTAGGAGCAATCAGTTTTTAAAACCGCTTTACAAGCACGTCCTGTGATAACAGAAGAGTTCGCAGAATCTCCTCCCCGGGTTGAAGCCAGAGTAATGATAATGCAATAATGGCAATTGAAAACGCTCCCCGAGCGCACAGTATACGCTGATCAGACGGCGAATAGACGTTCGGCTTGCGCTCATTGGGCGTACGCCGAACGTCAGTCCATGGTATGACATGCGTCTTTGTGCGTCCATGGAGTGTTTTTAATTGTAAAAAACACTGGCCCGACGCAGGCTAAATTGCAAAGGTGTGAGTCGCTGAATGAAAAAGCTCTTTGATTAGTTTATGATATCACGGGGCATTCCCTAAATCATTTTTGTAAATTCAATATTTATCGTGACGATTGTTACATCGTGAATAAACGCTCCCCGTGAGTTTTCAATCCATTGATTGTATTTTTTTGAAAGATATGATGGTGGGAAGCCGATTATTTGGCCAACAATGGCTTACTCCAGGGGTGGGTCTAAAGGGGCCCGGGCTCCCCCTCCGCGTCACCAGCTTTGGCGCAAACTTTTGCTTATGGAACTGTCGCACTGGAAAAAATGTCAAATGTCCAAGAAGATCTTTTTTAGTTTGTTTGTTTATTATGCATTTTAAGAGAAGTAAATTACTGTTTTTTTTATTTTGCCCTACCAACCAGCCAACTGTCGCAGAAAAGAGCAACACCCTCCGCGGCATGCTCTGACTGATTCTTGTCTACTCGGTTCACTCCCTGTGAAGACACGACGACGACACAGTCTCATTTATTTTTTAAGAACTCTCGGCAATTCACTGCACATCTCTATGTATTGCCTTTCAAATTCCTACAAAAGTATTATTTAAAACAAAGATCGAGTTCATTTTACGGGTTTTGGGATGGAGATTATCATGGATTTTCGTCTAAGTTACCTCTCGCTATATGGATGGCTCCTTGCATTCGGCGCAAGTATAAAACGTAAGCAACAAACTCTTTTCAAAATTCTGTTTATCAAGGCCGTGAGACCGTGTATTCTGATTACATATATAATCATGCAAATTTTCTTCCCAAATGTGGCATTTTCAAACTGATCGAAGAGAAATGGATTACTGCATGCTCGTTATTTCGAAATTTCACGATTTTCATAAATATGAAGTTGCGTTAAATCACGAAGTGTCACAGTCTAGAAGCAAGAATACCAGTGAAGCTATGGTCAAAGGGTAGTGATGAATGAAGTTGAATATTAGACGAAATATCAACAGCATAACGGCCATCATGTTGAAATGCGGGTGAAGAACATGTATTGATGAAAGCGCCAATAGAATGATGTTCTTTGGTGCCATTACCCCTTTGCTATAGTAACATCGTGAAACACAAACGATATGACGAAGAAGATTAAATGGCAAATGCATTGGAGACCATATGTTAAAAAAATATATATTATTTTTTCCACGGAGTCGAAATGTTAATTTCGGACTAAATAATCTTATATCGAAAAATGAGAACTATTCATGGGTGCACTCTTTTGGGCCAAACACTGGCCAACATGTTGACAATACAACTATTAAATGTGCCAAATTTATGGTAAAATTGCAAAAATTTCACTCTCATGATATGGGCATTAGTATTTGAATTAGTGTTTGACAGAAATATTGGTTTCATTAATGTCCTACATTATATTTTTAAACCAATAATAATGTGGACAGACCAGTGTTGGGAAAATTTTGCCCATCGTTTTACTACGGAGCACTTGTCAGATTTTGCATGCAGTCTTATGACTTGAATCAACGAATCTTAATGATAGTAATATCTCTTATTAACCCAGGGTAGCCACTTTCGTGGTAAGCTGTTCTTTCAGCGGGTCCTCCAAACTTATTATTAATCTTGTCCATTCTTAAAATCCGAGCGCATGGCAAGAAGGCACATGATCCCATTAAAACAGTCTTTAGCATGACTCGATCGGGGATCGAACCCACGACCTTCCGTTCATGGGGCAGACGCTGCAAGAAATTAATGGAATATTGATATGTCTCCAATATGTACTTCCGTCTAACAAAATATTTTTTCTTGCAGTGACAACAGCGACTAACGACATCATGCTCACTGCATCATCCCCAGAAATGGTGTTCATCTACAACAGTTCAGAACCATTTTGTAACTCTCCTCCCTGTGGATGTGATTTCTTCGGAATCTGTGATTACACATGTGAAGTGAATATAACCTCACCTCCCGGTAGCATTCTGAAGGCATCCTTTCTCCATCTTGACGTTCCATCGGATGACAAAATGACGTTTATCAATCGGAAGAACGCCGAAGTTTTGCTTACTATTTCAGGAATAAGTTATTCGATAGAGCCAGTGTATGTGGATTCTTCACAGATGAAAATCAGATTTGATCGGTGTGACAGCAACTCCCCTTTTTCTTATTTAGATCTGCATCTGTCTTATATAAGTAAGTATTTCTGAAATCAACCATAAGGCCGACTCAAATTACCTGCGTCGACCGAGCGTTTTCGAAAATTAAGAACGCTCGGACCGAGCGCACAATATACGCGGGTCAGACGGTGGACTGACGTTCGGCCTGCGCTCGATGAGCGTACGCCGATCGTCAGTCCACCGTATGACATGCATCTTTGTGCGTCCAGGGAGGGTTTTAGTTGTCAAAACGCTGGGCCGACGCAGTCTAAAAACGCAAAGTTGTGAGCCGGCCTCTATACTAACACGACAAAAGTTTGGCAGTATTTCATGAAATAGCGTTAGGCCCCTGCAGTTGTGTTATAATTTATATTTGCGTTCATCCAAATAACACAACATCTAAAGCCTTCAAAACAAATTGGACATTTAAGTTTATTTCATGAATACATAAAACTACATGTATATGTTCTACAGTGTGTCACATTGAGAAGTATGCATTATCCTTCAGGGGTCTGAAAGAAAAGATGCCGAATTTGTACATGAACTACAATTGTCAACTGGATAAAAGTCATCCCGGAGCCGACTGTTAATCTACGTTAGCTAATTTGATTATTTTTCTAATTGAATTTGATTTTAGTCTTTTCTGACAGAGGGATTAGTAAAATAATGACTACTAACTGACTCGTCGTCTAATCATTCCTAACTATTTTTTTCTTTACAGTAATCCGTACCGGGGGGGGGGGGGGGGG
>BQKZ01000756.1:12872-53195 GCA_036244855.1 Temnopleurus reevesii
TCATCATCATCATCATCATCATCATCATCATCACCATCATCATCATCATCATCATCACCATCACCATCACCATCACCATCACCATCACCATCATCATCATCATCACCATCACCATCATCATCATCATCATCATCATCATCATCATCATCATCATCAGAAGTCAGTGGGATTTTATATCACTCATTTTCATGAGCATAAGAATTATCTCTCCTGACAACTTTTATAAATCCCATTACTAGTATCTATAATCCCCATCAGTATCATGTCATGAGTTCATCTTCACATCACAATTTTCCTAACAAACACTCAATAATCTCACCATGGCTTTGATTCCTTCTGGGTAGAGAAACCTGTTGTAGAGAGTATCAACAGTATCGTTGGGGTCGACGTCAACAGACTTCTGAAGTAGAATAGGTCCAGTGTCGAGTCCATCATCAGCCCAGAAGACTGTGAATCCAGCCTTCTTGTCACCAGACATGAGAGTCCTGAAAAAAAGCAATATGACAAAAAAAACAAAAAAACAAATAGATCAAGAGCTACTTCTTCTTTTCTGGAAGTTGTCTGGGTAACAATGTGAGATATATAATATCATGAAAAATAATTTTAAAAACCCACTTTTTACATTTAACATCTAGAAAAGTAAAAGACAAACAAACAAAAAACGCCTAAATTTTGGCAGTGTCATCTTATATAATCAGTGGCATGTAAGCATTCTATTCGTCAGGGCACAAGGCCATTCTGATGAATGGCACTTTTCTACTCAAGGCAAAACAAAATAGAAATACAGGTAGAGGAAAACTAAAGAGGGCACCACAGTAAGCAAAGATGACAACCAATGTGGCCTGGTATTTTAAACAAATACATGTAGGTTCATGTAAGGGAAATATGTGATATGAATGCAAAACCTGCATTTTACATGTAAGACAGCATGGACTGAGACAATATTAACTCTGATTTCAGATTGAATTTTGGTCAAAAAAAATTACTAATAAAAATAATTTCCTTTGAGAGATACTACATCATTTCTTGTGGTATTCATTCTAAATGTAACAATTATTGTGGTATTTATTTTACAGGATATGCAACCTGGATTGATTGTTTTGATATCATACTCTTCATATGAATGAAGTTAACAAAATTTTGCTTTTAGTGGCTCATTTTTTAAGTCAATATGTTTTAAACTTTATTATACAATAGGAATTAATAAAATTGTAAATTTTGCTTTAGTTATAAAACAGAACTTTTGATCATTTCACAATAAGTTACCCAAGCGATATTGTAGACAGCAAGAATGCACATTTAATTGTTTAACAGGACAAAGTGCCTTTCATAGATTGATTACGTAACTAAGGTTTACATAACTTTAATTCTCTCAACACATAGACCATGAAGGTTGTGCAAATACAACTGTGTCCTTTATTGCTTTAAATCATCCAATTGTCCCCACTTTGTTTCACAACATTTACCCCCTACAAGAATAAAAACAAAACAAAACATTGAAGACTTGTTGGTACAATAAACCAAATTTCTATGATATAATTTTTGCTAAATTCCAAAATGATATTGAAAAGTACTTGAAGAAAACCGGAGAGAGAACGATAGGGAGAGAACAACAGGGAGAGAAGGGAGCTCTGCAACAAGTAATCACCGCTTTGTGATCCCATCAGAGATTACATACTAACGGGGTGTTGTTCAAAAGTTGCAATTGATCACAAGTTGCAGTTGATCTGAATGTGCCAATCAAAATCATTGTTTCATGTACATCTTGTTAAATGCGCATACAGTACCGTGCACGAATGAAAATGCGCATTACAAATTGTAAAGTTGATTTGCAGTTAATTTTGAACTACACCCCCCAAGTCATGTTTCATGAAGCTGTTAGTAGATCTCTGTGCAAGGCTATAAACAACTGATGACCCATTTTCGCACTAGATGATGGCCCCCGTCGCAGAATCACACCAAAGAAAGGGTCACCAGTCGTTCATAGAGTCAAGCATAAATCTACACATAGATTTATGAAACATAACTCAGTATTTTAGAGGGTTTTTTAGATGTACTTACAGGGATATGCAACATACAAAATTCAACAATGTTCCCGCAATTGACAAATTTTGTTAGTTTATCAGTATAATTTCTATATTAAAACAAAAAGGAAAGCAAACTTTGCAACATGTACACCTACATACATGCCATCTGCTCTGGAATATGCATGAGGTAAACATAAATATGAATAACATACCAGTAAAACAATAGTGTAAGAAGAAAACATTACAATAAACATACACTCGGCAAATAACTTGTAAAGTAGGCCTTCAATTTTTATATTAATACACCTCATGTATATCAAGGAACAGTTGGCATCTCTGCATCTCCACAATGCATGGGTATGCAATATGATTTGAATGACTGGCAAGCAAGTATCCGATAGGTTAAACTGAACTGATCAAAGTACGTCTTTGGATAAACAGCATTTCACAATGTCTAAATTATTGATATCTCTTTTAAAAAAAGTTTGAGAATCAAGTTTGTTCTCTAAATAGTACAAAAGTCAATTCTTTACAGACATGCACTTGTATTAAAAAGAACTGATTCAGCATTTAATGTGCATCAGCCATTTTGAGTTATCTGGGAATACAGGGTATTGATTTGGAAAAATTAGAAAAGTTTTAACAAGCAATGTTTCTTCTTTAGACATTTCATGTTCCAGATTCTCCATGTTCCAATTTCATTAAAATTAAAGCAAAACATTATCATAAGGGCAAAAAGTTTAGTTTTAATCACATGATACTTTATATCTTGTGAAGCTTTTTTTAAAACCTATAAATGGGTCACATGCACTCCCGAAGTGTAACCAATTCACAATATAGTACTCTGCACCGAGAAACTGTAGAAGACCAACAGTCATAATCATACTAAATACAGAATCTATTTAATTCATCCTAGCTTGTTTCAGCTCTAAAACCCAAAAAAAAAAATCTGATGCAATTTCATCGAAATGATGTGAACTAATATCTGCTTTTCTTTGGAATGGCCGACACAAACATTTGATGACAAAGGAATTCTTTATCTCTAATCTATTGATATGTACATTTTTTTCAAAAGTAAACATTGAAATATTTGGTATGAATAGATAAAGTCATTGAACAAAAGTCTAGCCGATGATATCACGTTATCTTTATAATTTTATCAAATGAAGTAGCGATTTAGGTTTTGCTACTTCCTTCTATTTCACATACCAAAGTAGTTAGCAATATCTAGACAAAAATTTTCCTTTCCAAATTTGGCGTAATTCAAACTTTGTGAAGAAACTATTTCTCCCTCTATCAGCAGACTCCTGTCTATAGTGACCACCTGTCTACAATGGCTTACTAAATATGTTCCCAAAAGATGTGTTATCGAATCTGTCAATGTAGCAGTCACCTATCTACAGTGGCCACTGTTTCTTTTCCCTTGAATGGCCACTATAGTCAGCCTTGACTGTACATAGTGTATGCTAGATATTAATGAAAATAAATTTATTCAAAATAAGTGTGAATATCTCAATGACAGAAGGTAAAAATATTTGTATACCTACCAATTGATAGCTGAAGCTCCTCTATGCGCTGGAAGCAATGAGGGATGATAGATGATGGAACCATGTTTGGGGTTATCAATGACGTTCATTGGGATAAACTGGCTGCAGAAAGGAAGCACATTCAGCTCAGCACCACAATCTTTGTAAGCATCCACAACATCATCGATTGGTACTCCTTTCGTCCTCCAGCGGGGGAATTTGAAGACTTTGGTACCATCGCTCTCAGCCGTCATGGCTAGTTAAAGTAAATCAAGACATATTTTTATGGTGATATTTACAATGAAGATACCAGCAGAAACGACACTTACATGTACTATTAACAACAAAAATCAAGCATTTTACCTATTTCAACTTCATTCTTAAACGTAATATAAATTTTTGGTAGTGATCAGAGAATTAACATTCACATAATTGGAAAAACTTGAAAAGAGTGGTCACAACTATATGCGACAAATGATTTTGCAAGAAAAAGTATGTCATTATGAAAAAGTGGTAGGTGGCCAAATATTCAGAAAATGGGCTTTATTGGGACTTTAAATGTTACAATGTCCCACGCACTTCTTCCTGCGTTCGCTAGAGTGCAAAAGGACATGATGAAGAAAATTGTTAGCTTTGGACCAGTTTGAATTTCGACTTTGTTAGGTAACTTGTCAGCACAGTATATACACAAGTCTTTTATGTATATCTATTGTTTTCAACATCTATCACCGTTCTAACCATTTATTTTCCAAATCAAAGTTCTTTGTATGTTACTTGATATTAGATTTAGATGCTGTGATCTTGGCAAAACAGCAGAAGCCAATTTTTAGGTCTTTGAGAGTGTGGAAGTGAGGGTACATGCATTATTCTAGCTGCCAATTTAACTACATGCACTGATCTAATTAAAACAACGTGGAATTGCGATACATTTATAGCTAATAGCCATTAAATTATAATAATCATACCTGTACATGGAGATGTATATATGTACCAGGAACATTGTAAATCAAATTATATTCTGCACAATTTTGTATCACCTCTGCTTTATTCTACTATATTGTTATTTTCCAATTAAAAATAACTATAAAAACTAAACAAAAATTCTGCATCAGTTGAACCGCTCAAATTTTGTTTTTCATTATGTTTTCTTCCATAAGAACATGTTCATTTCAGCTGTTTGGTTATTCACATTCTAATCATCAACCTATAAAATAATCAAGAAGTTTAGGCATGTACTTTCTCTTGGTGCATTTTGAAACATATGTTTGGTCATACTAATATTAAAAAGCAGACATTGGGCAGTTCAAACAGGGCATATCTGGCATCTTGTTTGTCTATTGTAAACTGAAATAACTAGAGATAAGACATCTGAGCAAATAATGAAAAGGGCACTGTGTATAGACCATTTGAGTATATAGCCTAATACACTAAAGTGCTGACTTGGCAGTTTTATGTGTACCAGCATACTACTCATGGGTTTGAGCATTTGAAGCAAAAACCAAGTTCAACTTACATTTCTTGCAATATTTGTAGAAACATTTTACAATACTAGTATAGTAAAAGTCTAAACTCTTTTTCAGGCTTATCAGTTTCTGTTAATGTAAAATAGATTAACAAAGTCAAGAGAGGATTGAAAAGAGCTTAATTGCCTACTAAAATATGAATAAATCCAAAGTCAGACCAAATTTAATTTGAATCAAATTTCATACCTGTATCACTGTTTTTTTCATACTATGATTTTTTAAAATCAAAATAAGAGAATTGTCTAATAAGGACGTGCATATGAAAAAGCTCAAGATATTCAAGTATCCTTGTAGACCTTTTTCGAACGAATATATTTGTTTGAGAATTTATGACAAAAGCTGGTAACTGCACTCCAACATGATACTCTTGCAAGAATTTTATCCTACACACATTATACACAGCTATAGAAATCACATCAAGCAGTCCATTTATCGCTAAGCACCATTGGAAGTAATTACTTGAAAGTTTGAGAGCAAAAGGGAAGTGACCACGGTATAACCTCCTGGTAGACAGCTGATTATCTAACAACTAGAGCAAGGGAAATGGCCATAATCCTGTATGTCTATCTCGCCTTGTGGAAAATTCCATTCATATAAAAGTATGACTTTCATGCTTAGATTTGTTAATTTTCATTGTTGACAATAACCAACCTGTATACATGTATTTAGTATACCTTCTTTTTCTTGTAAGCTTGTTATAGGCCTGGAAACAGTTAGGGTCAAACTTAATGGAATTAAAGTATTAATAAGGCCTCCACAAAACCTAAACTGTTATGCAACTGTTACACACCCTCCAGGCCACAACCTGAGTAGGTCATCTGCATATAACAGTCTACGGTTGTCCCACAGTATAGATTTTTTTGTTGGCAATGAGACCTATTTGGTGCAACAGCTTATAGCTGATTTACATATAACTGTGCATTTAGTTCAAAGGCAAGTAGCCACTACCCTGTAACCACACAACACACTGATCTATAATAGTGTGCGTTGAATTCGAGGTTATGTAACCTCTCCTGATGTGGCTTTGTGTACTCCATCCAATTACCCCATACAAAAGCACTCAGTGACCGTTAAATGCACAGACATACAATAACAACAATGGCTCGATACCTTGCAATGAAAAGGGTAGTCCAGCCTTTTTTTTGCTGATCAATTCCATGCTAGCTGTCCACGTGCACACCAGCATTTAAAGATTTCCACACAGGACAGATAGTAATATTCATTCCCCCCATTTTCCCCCAAATAAACTAACATTTTAATCAGTGCAAAAATTCTTTACTGAATTTTAACATCATGAGCAATTCCAAGAAGATGTGGTTTGATTCCACATGATATCTCAAGTGATAGATTGTTACTAAAAAAATAAACAAATAATTTAAAACAAATAGATAAATGAATGATAGCAAGATGATTTACAACTTGTAATTTTAGTAGGAAGAAATTAAACAAGCATGGTAATCAAAGAAGTATCATTTACAATTGATCTACATATTTACTCTTAAAAGTAAAACTTTTGAAATGTAGTACTCCATTGCATCAGGGAGATGGGAAATTTCAACTAACAAATCCCTGATTGCATTGTCATAAATTTATTTCTCCCTGGTAATTGTTTAATTTTCATACAACCTTGAATGAACTAATACATGAATGTAAATTTACATGTAGGCAATGAACTTCTATTCCTTACCAAGAGGATCAGCACGACCTTTGACATCAGGGATTGTGAAGACACCGACGATTTCATGACCGTCCTTCCTGAGAAGCTTGTAGACCTCCTCACCGAACTGACTCTGTCCTATAATGGCGATCTTCATTCTGTCTTGTAGTAATGACTGGTTTAAAAAGAGAAAGGAAATTTTCAATTCACATGAAGATGAAATAATTCATTAATGGGGCAAAGTATAAGGATCTGATAATTGGTAGATTCCAGGCTATAATATTCAGAGTCAGCACATTGCAAAAACCTAATAACTCAAGGCTCAGGAAAAATATTTATGTAACTTGGTACTTGTATACTTGTATTCTTTACCAATCAAAGTCATAAATTTCATGACATCAGGCAAAAATTCCTGAAGTTGAAAAAAAAATCAATTTGAATAGAATAAAGTAATTTTTTAATCACATTGACAGCATATTATTACAAAGAATGAAAATATAATGAGCAGAAAGTCCGGAGGAGAAAAGAGCAAGATAAATTCAATCTGTAACTTTAATTCTTGGCTAGAAGAATATCCATGAATATCAAGAACCGGGCATGAACAATGAACATGTTAACAATTTATGGTAGAAAAAATTACAGTAACAAACTCCAAAGCCAAGGGCAGGGCAAAGTTGCATGCAATCGATTGCAAGTTGCAGTTGATCAGCACGTCCAATCAAAGTCATTGTTGCAGTCATAATTTGTATTTGCAATTACTTTGCGGGGTGGTTTGTTTAATTGTAATTGACCACAACTTTCGAGCAACAGCACCCAGAATAATGGCAAGATCATTGTCAGACTCAAGTCAAATTTAAGTTGTTCATGTCATCAATGTCTGATTTCAGTTTTTCACTTATCATTTAATAGCTAAACCTAAAATTAACATTACGAAAATGCATTGTCATATATCATTACAAGTCACATCAAATATAAAACATAATAGCTAATTACAATATTTAATCTAGGAGCACAAAATCATACACTACTCGGCTACGAAAATATATTATAAAATCATTCATTTGGGAATGCAGAATAACAGTCAATAGACAATATACTTGGGCCTTGGGGTTCAATAAAATCCAATCAGTCAAAGAAATTCACTAAAATCACACATATTCATTCATGAGGATTTTTGCATCAAGGATTTCAGGTAAAAATAACTAATAATGAACAATTATTTAAGAAGTCAAGTCATCAGATTTTTTACATGATGACACGAGGGTTCGATACAAGCCATGAGCACTGGCCTGGATCGTCCACCTCATCTCGACGACTTCCTTACCCTTGATGTTGAAAAATTTCTCATGAACCTGCATGAAACGCCTGCAAATCTGCTTGCGGACAACATCTTTTCTTCTCCTTATGAAGAATGATATTCCCTCAAAATAATCCGATAAAAATGGATGATTCTCAGCCAGCTGATCATCAATCGTATGCAGAAAAACGAAATAATTTAAATGCCAGATACTATTCACAAAATGTGCACAGAAACCCCCTTCCGTGACGTGACTTCAGCGGCTCACAGCTGGCTTGCACAATGGCTTCCTCACGCGATCGCTTTGCAATGCGTGGTATGGAAAAATACGGAAGTGTCTATGGACTCATCCATTCTTTTTAGGGTATCTTTCGTATAAGTTATCAGATTAATAAATTGATCACATATATCGCAGGTAATATTGAAAAAAATGATAACATAGAAATAAAATTTGCATCTTACAAATATAACGAGTCTATAAATCAGTAAAATATATAAAGATATTAATTACGCTTATTGTCATTGTTACCTAATGCTATATGAACGAACCCGGGGGTGTGTACCCAGGCGTTTCACATGCGATAACCATGCACGTGAATCAGCAACGGAATCCAACGGACTTTGTACGAGAGTTGAGCGGCGTCATCCACGTTGCATCTCCGATCGTAAATCTTTCAGCATTTCCAGCCGTCGCTGGCGGCTGGCCTGGTACATAGTGGGAGGAGTACCCGTGAGAAGTCTACCCGAACGTTGCATGTCGTCACTGAAAACAGAGTCTACAAAACCTTGTTCTTTTTTGGTATCTATGAACAAGACAACCACGCCATTTGAATAATTAAATTTAACTTACCGGATTCCTGGGTAATTATAGCTTCCGAATCGATGTTGTATGATGTGTGATTTTTAGTCCGAATAATTCGGGACCAAATTTGTCTTCGAATTTGGATTGGGGTGCAGGTTTGCCTCAGCGCGGCGACTTATGTACGCTTGTGAATTGAATAATGTTATGCAGAAAATTGTCCAACCACCTGACGCTACGATCTTTGCCCCCGCCCCTTGATCACGGCTCAGAGATTATAAAGGAAAACAAAGGCGATAAATTTTTAGGATTCTAGTAGCCGCTGTTAATTGTATTCAAGTCGCCTTAAACTGTTTTGAATATGATTATCTATATCTTTGATTATTTGTGATTGCAGTTGAATTGCAGGGAAGAATTATAATGACCTTGACCTGATCAGGACATTGAAAATATGAAGCTCGGTGGTGGTTGTGATGATGATGATGATGATGATGATGATGATGGTGATGATTGATGGTAATGATTGAGGTAATGATGAAGTTTGATGATGATCGTGGTGGTAGTGGTGATGATGAACATGGTGGTGATGATGAAGTTGGTGTTGTGATGATGATATGTGGTGATGCTGGTGGTGCTCATGGTAGCGGTTAGTGATGATTATCAATGATGATGAAGGTGATAATAAAGATGCTGGTGTTGGTGGTGGTGATGAAGATAGTAGTGTCGCCCTCTCGTGGTTGCGTTGTATTCTGCAAGTAAGCCGATGATTGTGATAATGAAGATTATTGTTATTATTATTATTATTATTATTATTATTATTATTATTATTATTATTTATTACTACTATTATTATATTATTATTATTTATTACTATTATTACTTTTATCAATATTATTGTTATTATTATTATTATCATCATCATCATCATCATCATCATCATCATCAATATCATTATCCTTATTTTATTTGCCAATGTAGATGATGATAGGGATAATGATGACTATATATGTATAGGAATGATAATGAAAATGGTACAGTGTGATGATGATAGTGATAATGATGGGTATGCCTGATGTTAAAGATATATATTTACATTGTTAAAGATGCTTGTGAATTTTGGTATCAAAGAGTCATTTGAAATAGTTCATTGCGATTTCTAAGCCTCTAAGTCATTTTTAAAGGTCCCTTGTTAGTTAGAGGCTAATGATTTTGGTCTTTATTTTCTCATGAAATAAAGTAAAAACTAAAAAGAAAGCTGATATATAAAGAGTATTTTTGACTAACTTTTATTTATTTTCAAAACCGGCATTCTTGGGCGACCAAACAATCTTTTTTTTCATGATCTAATGGTGATGGTTGAGATTGATAATGATGACAATGATAATGATTATGATGATGATGATGATGTTAATTACTGCTGAATGCCAGGTTGAAATGGCAGCAGCATTGAATAAAAAAATTAATGAGTGAATTACTTGGACCAATAAAAGTAAAAATAGGCTTGTTTTTCATCTGTTTTTCATCAATTGTGATGAAGTCTGAAAGGAGACTAATAAACATTTTCTAGGTGATATAATCTGATGAACTTTGATTTTTAATCTAAAGAAGCACAAGACCAACCTGAGAAGTTATCAGTTATAACTGTTGGCCAGTTGATCTACAGTTAATATTTATATTTGATTCACATCCAAGGATAAATGGTAGCATTACCAGGGCAGTAAGTTAACCATGTCGATTGTCAGTGCTTGATAATTTAATGTTGTTGTACTTTATTGTAGTATATGATTTGATAATCTGCCTTATCCCAATATGAATCTTTAAGTCAATTATGTTCTCTTTGTTTTGATTTGAAACTAGGTTATTGAAATGTTTACTCCATTTACCTTTTCATATATTATGATCATATTCTTTTTACTATGTTGACTATTTACATTGCAAAATAGTTGTTTATATGTTTTTTTTCATGATGTGATATCTAAATTTCATGTAATATTCTGTAAATGCAGAGCACCTTTAGAAAGCACAATGCAAGTTCCATTTCAAGTGCATTGCACTAACATTGCATGCCGTAACTTTTAAACGTAAAATCAATAGGAAAACACAGAAAATATCCAATATGTTGCCGTTTGATCAGAGAGAGAAAAATATAGAAAATCTGCGGCCAGGTAAAAACATTGCATGTACTATAGGTAAGTAAAAGATATTTACTAAAAACACAACTACCTATAGGTTTGTGTGCATTGAATTTTAATAACAATGCAGGCCAGAAAGTAGCAGCCTTGGGACATTTAGAATGGCTTTTTCTTAACTTGATTGCATATCCTTTTCAAACTTCAAGATTACCCATTTCAACTTTCAAGTGATTATTCATTGGCAATATAGTTAAGTTCCTTTCAGCTATCTTTAACAAGGATTTATAAAGATAATCAATAAAAATACAAGACTTAATTTGCGTGCAGTGACTTTCAATAGCCATGCAGGCAAGAAGGTGGCAGCAGTGGGATATTTTGAATAGCTTTTGAATATCAATAACAATGCAGGCCAGAAAGTGGCAGGAGTGGGATATTTTGAATAGCTTTTAGTCGATTTGATTGCAATATGTTGGTTTTCTCAGATATGTAGTAATCAATCTGTTCATGGTTGAAGCAACTTACAAATTTGGAAATTTATTTGTTTTCATTTCCCATGCTCATCTATGATATGCATCAATGTATATTAATGTATCTTATGTTTGTAGTCTTATACTTGGGGATATTCTCTTGCTTCCCCTAGCTTGACTCCAAAAAAGTTGTTTGTTGGCCCTCCTCTGACTGACCAAAAATTTCTTGCGACACCCAACAAGGGTGCAAATTATTTAGCTCGAAGGCTATTGACTTCTGTATCTAATCATGATTTGTTTTTGGAAACTACAAGTTTGTCAAATTATTAATTTTTTTTCAGAAGAGATCTATGAAGGTAGCTAGAACCCCTACTCTACAGAACAATGAATGTACAAAAATATTGTAGACCTCCAGTCCCAACCACTATCAATTTAGAGCAATAAATATTCTCCATCATTTTTTTCATGAAATGTATGATTAAAAAAAAAAATCAATTATACATATTCATTGGGAATTATCATATTTCATCATTTTGAGCAGTGTCATGCCTCTTTTCTAGTCTGAAAGGTTGTCACAGATACATAACGATTTGTCAATTTTTCTTTCAGGAGAGACCTACCTAGAGAGAAACCAAACACTACAGCACAATGGGTATCCACATTATCACCCAGGCTTGCAAGTTGTTTGGCCTGGTGATTCTAGCCCTGTTCTCCATCATGCTAATCAGGACAGCTACCTACCCGTCGATGCAGCCTGAGGTCACAGAGTGCAAGCCCCTGGATACAGATTTCATCAAGGCAGACAAAGACTTAAAGAGACGATTCAAAGATGCCATCAGGATTCCCACAATCTCTTGGTCGAGGTTCAAGACTGACTTGGATGAAGTGGCCAAGCTTCATGTGCATTTGGAAAAAAGTGAGTTTCATGTAGTGGAACGTTTTGAGTTAGGGTTAAAGTTCTAAGAACCTTAAATTGAATCCCAAAGAGATATAGGGCAAGGGTGGGCTACTGCAGATTTGTAAGTTTTGTCAAAGAGAAGTTGTTTGGCCTGGTGATCCTAGCCCTCTTCACCAACATGCTAATCAGGACAGCTACCTACCCTTCGATGCAGCCAGAGGTCACAGAGTGCAAGTCCCTGGATACAGACTTCATCAAGGCTGATAAAGATCTGAAGCAACGGTTCAAGGAAACGATCAGAATTCCTACGATTTCTTGGTCGAGGTTCAAGACGGACTTGGAGGAGGTGGCCAAGCTTCATGTACATTTGGAAAGAAGTGAGTTTCATGTAGTGGAAGGTTTTAAGAGAGGCTTATAGATATGAGAACCTGAAATTGAATCACCAAAGAGAAATAGGAGAAGGGTGGGCTTCTGTAGTTTTGTAAGGTTTATCAAAGAAAAATTGTTTGGCCTGATGGTGTTCCTAGCCCTATTCTCCATCAATTGGCAACTATATTTAGGATTTGTACTTCATCCAGGCCAACAGATGGTTCAAGCCACCAGGATGAGTGTAAGCCATTGAGATTGAAGCCATCAAGATTCCAACCATCTCCTGGTCAAAGTTCAAGACAGATCTCTTTGAAGTGACTGAGCTTCATTTCCATCTTGAGAAAAGTTAGTTTTTCACAGAGGTTATGTGTTTTGAAAACCCAAAACTCAATTGTGGGGAGGGGAGCTATACAGCAATTTGGAATGTTTTGTCATATAAATGTGATAAGGAGAGTTCATTCCAGCTAACAGAGACCTCAAATAAAGGTCAGAGGAAGCCATCATGATTTTGATTGTTTCCTGCAATGTCAAAGTTCAAGACAGAAGTAGACAAAATAGCCAATATTTATGTACATCTGGAAATAGGTGAGTTCTTCCCTAAAGACATATTTATATGTGGTTGTTGAGTGCTAAGAAACTGAGATTGAATTAGGGGAAGGGAAGGCATAATGCAATTTTCGAAAATATGTCAAAGGGAAAATTGTTAATCAAAGGCTGAATCTAAATTTGGGATGCAGACTTAATTTCACATGGACATAGACCACATAAAAGCATAAGCAATTCTGATCAGCTTGCATATGTCACAATCTTGATCTCATTTGGGACTTTTCAGTCATATCAATAATTGCTTATACATGATAGTTAGTTTACATCATAGCATTTGTGCCTCTGACTCATGGCATATTTATATCTGCCATTCTTGACCAGATTCTTTCCCTTTATTTTTTCAACTCTATTTTCAGGTTTCCCTCTCATCCACTCATCTCCTCTCATAACCAAGGAGGTTATCAACAGCCACAGTCTCCTGTGATGCAACACTCATGCCCTACATGCTGGCAGCCCATCTGGATGTTGTCCCAGTCCAGGACCAAGAGTGAGACTACCCACCATTCGCTGCCAAATTGTTTTTAATTTGTTTTTTCAACTCTCCTTTCAGGTTTCCCTCTCATCCATTCATCTCCTCTCATAACCAAAGATGTTATCAACAGCCACAGTCTCCTGTATACGATCAAGGGTAGCGATGCAACACTCATGCCCTACATGCTGGCAGCCCATCTGGATGTTGTCCCAGTCCAGGACCAAGAGTGAGACTACCCACCATTCGCTGCCAAATTGTTTTTAATTTGTTTTTTTCAACTCTCCTTTCAGGTTTCCCTCTCATCCACTCATCTCCTCTCATAACTAAAGAGGTTATCAACAGTCACAGTCTTCTGTACATGGTCAAGGGTAGCGATGCAACACTCGTACCCTATATGCTGGCAGCCCATCTGGACGTGGTTCCAGTCCAAGATCAAGATTGGGACTACTCTCCCTTCGAGGCCCAGGAAGTTGATGGATACATTTATGGAAGGGGGACAATCGATGATAAGCACTCGTTGATGGTAAGTCATTATATGTCATCTGTTCCGCATGGAAACATTTGGTTTGGAAACAAAAGCTCTAGGAGTCGTGTAGAATCCATTTTGTATTATACCTGCTGGCAGCCTATCTTGATGTGGTCCCGGTCCAGGATCAAGACTGGGATTATTCACCATTCGAGGCCCAGGAAGTGGATGGATACATCTACAGAAGATGGACTATCAATGATAAGCACTCTTTGATGGTAAGTTTAATATCTCCTGTTCTGCAAGCCCCTTGGACTAGATGGTCGGTTCGGTCCATTCAAACCCGGGTAAATCGGTCTAGGACTATTGATGATGGTAAATTATCTTATGGCATGGACTATCGCCATGTGATGCTTGGGAGTTAAGTGGATAGATTAACCTATGGAAGAAGGACTATTGATGATAAACACTCTTATAGTGAGTTATCTTTTTTCATTGGTAAGGAGCATCAGATTTCTCAACAAGAAATTTGTTGGAACATGGAGAATTTGTAAACTGTACAGGCTAGCTGCCCATCTGGATGTTGTCCCGGTCCAGGACCAAGACTGGGATTATTCACCATTCGAGGCAGAGGAGGTGGATGGATACATCCATAGAAGAGGGACTATCGATGATAAGCATTCTTTGATGGTACTTAATGTCTTGGAGAGGGAAGAAGAGTAAATCTAGGGATCATATAGAAATCGTTAGTTCTGCATACAGGCAGCCCAACAGGAAATTATACCATGCCAGGACCAAAAGTGGGAATTTCCACCATTTGAAAGAAACCAATGAAGGTAATTGGAGTATCTGCCTTATTGAGAATATCAATGATGATAATGATAAGCACAATGATCTTCAACGGTAGGTTGACTTTTGTTTTATTGACCAAAATTGCCTGTGAAGGTTCTTAAAGACCACTTAGATTTATGGTCCTATTTCAGGAACTGAAGTGGGACCATCGTACATTCAAGGCCAGGAATTTTGATAGATTCATCTATTGCAGAGGTACTGTCAATGATAAAAGCACTCTTTGATGCTCAGTTATGTCATCAGCAAGGGAATTAAGGTTAAAATTGGGTATCATATAGAAATCCTCGGCACTACATGCTGGCAGCCCATGTAGATGTGGTACCAGTCCAGCCTTAATTTGTAACTAGCCACCATTTTAGACCTGGCACGATAATTTGATGATAAGCACTCTTTAATGTTATACATCACCTACTCTCTCATGGACAACATTTGCCTTTTGAGGCTCTTTTAGATCCAGCTGGAATTACGGTACAAATGCAGGACCAAAAAGGGGACTTTCTGACATTCATGACCTGGGAGGTAATGTACATAGGTTTACAGCGATAGCCGACTGATCAAGTTATTAACTGAGTCATAGCCTAATTTTCGAAGCCTATTTGAGGTGTTGATTTGCCCATTCATCTATTTTTCTGTCAATTGTATGGATTACAATTGCATGTATGATACATTCATTTATTTTCTTTTCAGGGAATTATGGAAGCATTGGAATTCCGCCTGAAGCTGAAACAAGTTCCCAAGAGAACAATATACCTGGCATTTGGGCATGACGAAGAGGTTTGTGAGTTCAATTTAAGTTTCATTCAAATTATCTACTGATGCATGGAGCCAATGACAAAAGTATGTGGGGTTGACTTGACAGAGTGCAATATCCATGGAAAAAATGTATTGACTTTCTAAGTTTGTCATGACGATCAATTTAGAACTTGTTAATTATTGCGCTATCAATGAAAAAGTTCTCGCTTGTCTCAGTAATACACATTTGAATTTAAATTGTTTAATGCATTTGAAGCAACAAGCAAACCCAAATTTACAATTGTTACATGGAATTGTCATCGTTTTTAGATTACAAGAAATTGTCGGCTATAAAATTGCAATATGTCGTGGTCTTTGGGAAATGGTGCTGGGTGAGATACCATATTTTGCTCATTATATTTTATCATTATTGGACTCTATCTGCTTGGTTTGAAAAAGGAACAAAATTTTAGTTTTGGTATATCACATAAATTAACCCAACCTCATGAAAATACCCATTTGTATTGTACAATGCCTAAAAATGAATCATACTGGAAGAATCTCCAAAACAAACAATAATTTTCCGGAAATGCCTATTTTTTCCTTCCCAGCAGCATACGCAACGGCAAGCCAGCTTAGCGAAGGGCATCTCTTTAAAAGCTGATTGCGCATGATAATTGTAAGCGTTCGCAGCCTAAGCACCTCATTTGTTTACGCGAATTTACTGATTCCGCACATGCCATGGAACATTTAGGATGGTACGTATGCAATGGTACAAAAGTCCTGATAATCATCCTTCCATTTGCTACATTATTGACAAGTTCATTAGGCACTGTACAATTATAACTATTGTAATAAGGAAATTAACAAATGTACTCACAATTAATAAAATAGCAAGTGGGACCTTGAACTGTTTAGACTAGTTTGTGCAATGCATGCATTGTGATTTATTTAAATGGAAAAAGAGAACTTTGTCAATGTGACAATCAGACCCAAGATCTGTATGTATATTATCTTGTCAATCTTGCAATTAACTTGTGTATTTGATCATAGACATGTGTATAGTTCAAAGGTCTTTACTGCAATACTGCTCACCTCTTTTGCACTGACCAATCTTTTGAGGATGTTGAAATATGACAAATTTAAGTTTTAATCCCAAAACTAAATACCAATGGACAATTTTCATTATTTCATGTATTCTCATTAACCATGAAAAAGAGACTCTTAGGTTGGCAGATGTAATATGCTAGAGTCACACATGGCCAGATTTAGAACTGTGTCATGAGGAATTCAATCAGTACAGGTTTTATATAAACCAGGTTTGATCTTTACTAACATTGAGTCCTTATCTAGGCCGACTCTGAAAATGGTCTGACGTTATTATTTTGGGGGGTTTACTTCTCACTCAAATTTAAAATTACAATAAATCTTCAGATGTTTTTTACTTTTCACCACCTTCAAAGTCTTATTCACCACATGAAACACATTCCTAAAACCGACCAACACGTTTTTTTACCAATCCCCCCCCTTTTTTTTTATTTAGAAGCACTCGGCCTTATGAAACTGTTTATGAAATCTACCCATTTATGAATGTAGCATTAAACATAAATATTATGATTTTTACCATTTCACTTTTAAAGGTTTATAGTTACAATGGAGCTGGCAACAAATTACATTATCATTTACTTAATAATAACCTGGCTCAATACAGGTCTCTAATGCTCTAACCAGATAGTTACAATTTGAATAGGGACTTGTTTATAAAAATTTGCCTTTGTATGAATGTAGCATTAGATTGTGATATTTACCTTTTTCTCTTTTAAAAGGTTGATGAGTTACAATGGAGCTGGCAACATATTATTATCATTTACCTAATTAATACAAACCTGGCTCAATGCAAATCTCTAATGCTCTAACTGGATAGTTGCAATTTGAATATGAGCTTATTGTTCAAATTTGCCTTTGTATGAATGTAACATTAAGCCTTTCAGGACGATAGACCACGTTTTGTGTTTAGGTTCAAACATTTTTGATGTAGTGCTCTAAAAATATACCAGATGCATGAGCAGAAAGAAAAAAAGATTCTACACTAAATCTGACCATTTGTATTCTGTCATCATTTGTTGCTTGATGCAGATGATTTTTAAATGAAAACAAGCACTAAAATAATTTCTTAAAATTCTTAAATTGGCTAGGCAGACATCATTTGAAAATGACTATTTTCCATGCAAAATGGCAACTTAAAACTTTCTAACACACTTTTTGACAAAGAAAATTCAGTATGGTATTATATAATATTTAATTGGAACATTCTAAAAGAGAATTCAAAATTTTAGTGTTGCCAATTTAGGAAGGGAATAGTGATTGAATTTGTTGTAAAATAATTCTTGTCCTGAATGGGTTCAACAATAATATTGTGATTTTTACATATTTCTCTTTTAACAGGTATACGGTTACAATGGAGCTGGTAACATAGCTAAAGAGCTTGAGAGAAGAGGTCTCCAGTTTGATTTCATTTTGGATGAAGGTGCCATCGTCGTTCATAATGTATTCAAAGGACTTGATAAACCAGTAGGCCTGTAAGTATTGTCACTGTACAGTGGAAACTCTGTATAACACGAAATAAACCTTTTCCGCAAAATAAAGTGGGTAGTGTATTCATCTGTGCGGACACAACAAGCACAAGCGGGTTCCAATTTGAATAGCATTACAAAGGAGCATTGAAATGGCATTCGACTTAATTTTAGGGAAATAGTTTATATCGTGCTGTATAAAGAGATCTGATGTAACAAAATAGATGCTATAAAGAGGTAGACAATCTAGTCCCAGCTCTTTATAACTTCTTGTTTTTTAACTCTGCTATATTAAGAGATTACTGCTATAACAAAGTATTTTTGATGGTCCCAAGCTGTATCTTGTTATACTTTGTTTCCACTGTATATATTGAGTGCCAGGTGACTTGAAGACGTAACTATTTTTTTGATGAAAATAATCGTTTGGGTCTCAAAATGTCCAGGAAAATAGGAATTTTCTTATAAACAGTGGTTTTGATTGTTTCCTGTTTAATGCTGTATTTCTGAACGGGGTCATAAATACCAGAGTATGCGGTGATTTAGTGTCTAAATGGATGTTATTGTCCTTCAAAAAATTCGGTGAATATGTATGCCAATAGTGTTTTATATATCATTTACACAATTTTTTTTCAAAATTATGATCTGCTTCATATTTCCCAGTTATTATTTCATCAAAATAGGCAAATTCCTAGAAAGTATGTGTCCAGATAATGCCAAAGCTGAAATTTTTGATGGGGTTTTATTTTCAGGAATTTCGCAACTGTGAATTCACTAAAATATCAACTCATTATAATGCCCATAGACTTGTGTATAATAATCTCAAAAAACGTAAATATAATAACTCGGTATTCTGAAATTCAGCAAATTTGTTGAAATGTATGTATGCTAGATTATTGGCTTTTACAGAATGAGAAAGATCCAAATAAAGGATTAAGTAGGTCCAACTGTATTTCCTCTTGTTTCCTTGCAGTGTCTGTGTAGTAGAGAAAGGAATAGTAACCCTGAACCTGAGTGTAGAAGCGCTACCTACTGGCCACTCTTCAATGCCAACTAGAGAATCAAACATTGGCATCTTAGCCAAGGCACTCGGCAAGTAAGTGAATAGTTTCCTATTTTTAGATAATAGTAATTATAATGATACTGCTATTACTACTACTACTACTACTACTACTATTACTGCTACTACTACGACTACCACTACTACTACTGCTACTACTACTAATTATGATAGTAATGATGGTAATAGTAATAATGGTGAAAACTACTTGTATAGCACATATATATACTTTATCGATGCTCATTGTGCTGAAGCTTTTAACCATTTTTACCTAGCTGTAGCAGGCAACCCCTAAGGTGCCTTGCATTTCAATGATTTTTTTCATGATGCATTTACTTACATTTGTACCTCACCTTGGGCAAGCGCAGCATAATCTAAATGAATTTCTTGCAGAAAGAAATAAACGCCATTCGTTGCATTCAAATTGTGACCTTCCGGTTGAAATACGAGATTTCGAACCACTACACCATGATGTTTCCATGAAATGAGGATTACAAATTTTTATATCTATTTAAGTATAATTCCTTGATATATTTGACCAATATGTAATACAAATATTTCATTCTTGGGTTGCTGCAAAGTGATGCTAAATGTCACCTATTAAATCATAGGGAAAATTTGCTTAGCAAGAAATTCAATAATTGATATGATTGTGTGTTTCCATTTTTATGGTGGCAGCAGTGGGATATGAACCCATATCATTTAAATGACTAGTGTGTTTCTTCAATATTGGTATGGTGGCAGCAGTGGGATATGAACCCATATCATTTAAATGACTAGTGTGTTTCTTCAATATTGGTATGGTGGCAGCAGTGGGATATGAACCCATATCATTGAAATGACTGGTGTGTTTATTCAATATTGGTATGGTGGCAGCAGTGGGATATGAACGAACTTGGATGATTATTACCCTGGCTTTAGCCCATTGTATACCAGTGCACATGTCATCTCAAGGAATTGAAATTGATATTGTGGCAGCAGTGGGATATGAACCCTTGGATTCAGAATTTAACACTACAAACGTTGTATGATATTTGGATAATACTAATTTTAAAAAAAGTTATATTTGTATGACAATATTTCACAATGATGATAATAATTTTCTTTATTTACTCCAAAATGTTAGACTAACAATTCATATCTTTTGGAACATTTTGAATTCAGAATTGAACACTACAAACAGCCCATCATGTTTGGATATGGACCTGAAGGACAGATGTTTGAACATCTTGCTTCTGAGGTAATAATATATAATAATTATGTCCTTATATAGTGCCTGACACTAATTAAACTTTATTAGTCGTCCCTAAGGGCTAAATATTATAGCATAATTACCCTGACTTTATATGATTTTTCAGTAATGAGCAAGTCTTACGCTTTGATTTTCTAGTCCAATTTACTGAATTTACAGTACTTCAACCTTTTTCGAATGGTTGACACACACATTTTTCACTGATTTCAGTGTGAAAATGAATGATCATTTGACAAATCAGGCTAAAAGAATTTTTATGCATGTGTAAATGTCATATTTATGATTTGTCTTGATCTAGCATCAAAATTCAATCCATTCTTAGCAAAAATGTATTGTCGTTTGAATTTCATAGCCACAGATATTGTACTGGAATGATGACTGATTAATATTTCATCAAATTAAATCAGACCTCCCAACCATTAGTAATTCTGAGAAAAGAATATGATTTTTTTCCAAAAGAGTTTTCCTATTTTTCTTGATAATTCTACTGCACAGTCTTATGGAAAACATGGTTTCATTCCTCCTTTTCATCTAATCATACCTCTTATTCTGTTATATAGGTTGACGGGCCTATTTGTACATGTCATTTACACCCATTTCAAGTTTTCTCTGTAGCAGAAGAGAACAAACTATTTATAATAAATTGTGAAATATATAAATACATAATATAGTCTATAATGTGATTAGAATAAGCTTAGGATTTTGGGAAGTTGTGCAATTTAGAGGTTTACATTACAAAATTAGGAATGGCCCACACATTAATCTGCTAATTCAGCGATTGTTTAAGATTTTATTTTATTTTCTGTTTGATTACTTCGCAGTCTAGATTCCATCTACGTTTCATTCTTACCAACATGTGGTTTTTCAGGCCTCTTTTTGGATGGTAAGTACATAATTTAATGTTAGACCCCCCAAAATTGTTTGGATTCCCTTCAGTGCCATTTAAAAAGAAAACGAGTTGGTCGGTTGGAAAAAGTTTTTTTTTAATTATTGACAACAATTTGAACACAATTCCTGAGGAAAATAAGACTTAAAATGGGACGAAAAGCCAGAGATTATCCGAAAATGTATCATAAGGTCATGTTTATTTGTAATTTCACTGTGATTTTTCAATTTTAGTGAAAAGCAAATAAAGGAAAAAAAGTTTCAGGGTGGGTATTTCTTAGAGGGTCAGTCGGTAAAGGTCATTCAAAGAATTTTAGGGGGACCTTATTTACAAACTGAACTGAACATTTTGAAAAATTATATTTGATAGATTTTTTAGTATATATGCATAGAGTATATTCATTTTTACAAAATTGAAGGATTGGAGGACTGTTGCTTGAAGATATTTCATCAGTTTTTATGTCCAAAGCTATATATTTTTATGTTGCTTTAAGTCATCTTCTTTATTTCATTGTACAAATTAGGGGAAATCAGACTTTACATTTTGGTTCTTTTTCCTTCTCTTTAGGGTTTTAACCATACTTGGGCCCAGTACAAATGCTTTTGCTCGAACAACTACGTCCATCACTATGATTCATGGTGGATTTAAGGTATGTGAATTAATTTTGCCAAAAATGAAGGTGTTCAATTGAATGATGTAATTTCAACGCATTGTACATCAAAATGTAGAAGGTCTGTCAGATACAGAAATGCCAACCAACCTTGGGATATGCGTGAGGATAGAAAATAGGATTCAAATGACAACACAGCTCTGCCAAACATTTTCTTGTCCATATTTAGCATGATGAAAATGACCACAAGCTCAGCCATTCAGTTGGATAGAAGTCCTGGATACATAATACACATCATAAATAATCGGGGGAGGTTCGGCACCTCTGTAAATAGTTGTTAGTCGAAGAGTGCATTGATCTTGATATCCTCTTTTGCCATACATATTTAATACACGAAACCTAGTGTAATTGTTTTACACAATCAACATTAAAAAGCAGAATTTTTACTAGTTTTTTAATGAAAATTTAAAAGTGAGCTTTCAATCTCAACATGAGATTTACCTGCCTATCATATATTATGTTTCAGAGATATATGTTTCTTGAAAGTAAAAGAATATTTATTCGGAGTAATGAACCCAACACAAATTGAAGGATCAAAATTGATACAATGATCAGAGAAATATTTCTCAATGTAAATGGGGTTTCTTGTCACCAACCTTTGAAAATATAATATTCGTGTGCTGAGTATGTGATTCTTAAAGTATATATTTGCCTTATTTCTTCTATTTGTATTATTCAAAATTATCATCTTCCAGACCAATGTTCTACCCCCATCAGCATGGGCTATAGTGAACCACAGAATACATCCAGCTCAAAGCATAAAACAGGTAATTTTAAATCAAGTACTCAAGTGGGACTGTTGCAGCCCTTTTTCCTTCTCTCCTATACTCACTCTCTGTTGTTCCTCTTCTATAAAGTATGTATTGTATTCCCTTTTTTTGTATTTGTTGGGACATCCAACACATTTAACTTTATGTGATAGGTATTGGTACATCAGATTTTTTGGTATAGAGTTTTCACTGTATTCATATAATACGTTGAGGCTCATCAGGGTATCCAAGATTTTGTCAATAAGTTTAAGAAAATAAAAGGGAAAAAGGCCCTCACTCTTACGTAAAACAAAAAGAAATTGTATGTGTGTAAAGAGTATCATAAGCATGAAGTTTAGGTAATAAAGTCGCAAAATATGGTTTGAATGCCCATTTTTGAAGAAAAAAATATCACGTTTTTGAAAAGAAAAATACATGTTGCATGCTGACGATGATTAAAGGCAATTAATGACTGACACTGTTGAGAATTAAAATAAAATTTAGCTGATTCAGCAGGTACAAACATTTGGCCAAAACAGGAATTCATTTCCTTTACATTATGTATTTATGTATGTCTCCACTTTATTTCTTTTAAACTTGCTCTTTATAAGTGTGTGATTAAAAACATTATTTCTTTGCACCATATTCTTCCTTAGGTAGTGGATCACGATCGTAGCATCATCGGCGATGACCGTGTGAAGATAACGATAGTAGCGGGCACCGAACCATCATTTGTCTCTCCGTTTGATGCGGACGCTCACGGTTACCAGGTCGTCTCTCGCAGTGTGCGTCAAGTCTTTGATGACGTGCTGGTAACACCGGGTGAGTTAATTTCTACCCCCTTCAAACACACAGTCAGTCAGTCAAACATACACATAATATTGTTCCAGATACTTTCAGATACCCAATTTGGGTCAAGTTTTGTACTCCGTACCACAGGCGTTTGAATATGGAGTTTTCAATTTAATTTGTCCCAGTCACAATCAACCGGAAGTAAAGGTCAACCAATGTCAATACGTCAACTGTTCTCATTCGTTCACTCCCGAAATCGGTTGATTTCTGTTGACTAGCTCTTGATGACATCACAATGGCATGCATCCAAGAGGCACGTGCTGGTCTATGGGCTTGTCACAGATCAGTGAGCGAACAAGAAAATCAAGAAATACTCCGCACAGATTAGGTAGTGGACAAGAGGGCTTGTCACAGATTAATTATAGCTGTGAGGTAACAATTCACAACTGCCTGCAAAATGTGACGATCAACTGTGACTTTGAGGAATGAAATTGAATGCTCCGTAATGCTATTAAAAATTAAAGTAATCCCAATTCAGAGTTTAGATGGAAGTATGCAAATAGGATGATTCCATTTCCAAAAGTTTAGAAACCAGGTTTTAAACTAGTCAATGCTCAGAATGTACATATATGTGGCTTTGGGCCAGCAAAACTGTCAAAGCTTCTGGCAGACATTAACAAGCTCTGAAGAAAGAGAAGCATCTGGTCGGATGCTTATAGATTTTCAATTTAAGATTAATTTTATTTTGAAACATACAGCACCAATAAACTTGTGAAATTCAGATGATTCCATTTTTTGCCAAAGATTAAGATTTATTTTGCACTGATGAATCAGCTAAATTTTGTTTCAAATCTTGATGTTTGTTATTGCCTTTAAGAGATGTCATAAACAAAGTATGAAATGAGCATTGATTCTGTTAGAGCGTGGAGAGGCCGTGGTGTAGTGGTTCTGGCTCTTGCCTTTCAACCAAAAGGTCGTAGGTTCAAATCCCACCAATGGCGTGAATTTGTTTCAGCAATAAATTCATCCACTTTGTGCTCCACTCAACCCAGGTGAGGTGAACCTGGCAGAAATATTTATTCCTTGAAATGCCAAGTGCGTTGGTGTATGCCGGGATAAAGCCAGGGTGATAATAATGTGAACCACTTTTAGCACTCAGCAGAGTGGATATGTGCACTATATGAACTGTTTGTATCACGACTACTAAAACTCAACATTACATTCTATTTTACAGGAGTAATGATTGGCAACACCGACACCAAGTTTTACTGGAACTTGACCAAAAACATCTATCGCTTCACTCCTACAGTTGCTATGGGACCCGCAGACCTCAAACGTTTCCACGGAGTCAACGAGAGGATATCGATAGACAATTACGAGAGGGTCGTTAATTTTTACTATCATGTAATGCAAAATGCGGATGAAATGGCAATACAATCACCACACAGTCATTCACAAGAATTATAGTCCATTGTAAACAGTTTTTAAACATTTTTAGTGTCTCCAAATTGGGCACCTAAAATTTTAGTTGATCAGCGCAGTAATGTACTTATTTATATGGAGTACTCACTCAAGGTGCAATGCAAATATGCTCAATTTGGGGATACACTGATGGCTCAGCAAAATGTGAGTATGGGCAGGACAGACAGACTATACTTCAAATTGATAACGAGAGGGACCTGGCAGTGGTGAATAAGATGGCTCTTGCGTATGATAGAAGTTTGGTTGGGTCATCGTCATCATCATCATTATCATCATCATCATCATCAACATCATCATCATCATCGTCATCGTTATCGTCATCAACATCACCATTATCATCATCATCGTCATCACCAGCAACATCATCATCGTCATCATCATCATCATCATCATCATCAATTATGTAATGTAAAGGGGTGGCTGGATTACCCCAATCTTGTATTAATTGCTCTGTCACAACATCTCACAATCTAGGTTATTGAAGGCCCTCTGTCTATGATGCTTTCCTAGGGCCAATCGTGTGGCAATCTATATGATTAATTATCGTAGGATCCTTGCCAGTGAAGTTTAAAATGGTTTTGCTAGAAAGTTGCAATTGATTGCAAGTTTCAGTTGATCCTTGTTTCATGCACCTCTTGTCAAAAGTGCAAACTGTGCACAAATGTAAATCTGTATTTGTATGTATTTGTAACAGACTTGTAATTGGTTTGCAGTCAATAGCAGGCCTTGAATTAGCCTAAAAGCCACAGCACACTACACAAGATTTAATCGTGTGACAAATTTTGCAAATACTGAAACATGCTTTAATACATTGTCTCATTGCAAGTTACAATTTTCAAGAATTAAATACATGTATATGTACCTCGCCATTAAATGATGTATTTAAGTGTGTTTCAGTATTTGCAAAATTGGTTGTAAGGTCATATGACTAAAAGTAGCATAGTGTGCGGTGGCTTTAAGGTAACCCAAGGCAATTACCCTGGGTGACCCCTTTGTTGTTTGTGTGTTCTTGCCTATGTAGAAAATTACCCTTCATGAAAATGGTCGGAACCTACTGAAATCCTATTTCGAGGCCTGAATCGCAACTTTCTACCAACTCCTTGCAGGATGAATATTCCTTGTTTTTTTTACTTTTTAGATATTTGTCATTATGTGCCTTACAAAAAGCAAATATAGTGAATATGTTTGTTCACAAGCTTGTCATACAAAAGGAACAAGCACAAATAACTGTCATGCATGACAGAATTTTATATTGCAGTTAAAAAAAAACACTTTTAAACAGAGATATGCATTTCTATACATATGTCTGAGAATTGCCATTCATAGAAGAGAAAGAAAGTGTGATTGTAACATATGAAATAGTGTTAAGCTTGCCTGTTTATGTAATCATTGATGATTCTTATGTCAATTTATTTTCAAATGGATTTTTCCCAGAAACTTTTTTTCCAGTCATTCAGTTTGGAATTAAGAACTTACAGTGTAATTCAATGTGAGATTATACCTCATCAATAGTCCATAATGGTTTGCAATCCTTATGCAATTTTTGAAAATGTTTTGCATGTTTTCTATTCGCCCAGTTTAGGGCTCTGTGTTCTAATAGCACACATCTCTGCATATTCTCTTGCCCAGAACACACAGGAACTACTACTACTACTATTACCTCTTAGCACAATTGGAGGGGTATGAACAATCACAGGAATACGTGGTTGAGTGCTATGTTTAATCCCCGTGAGTTAAGGGCAAGATAATGTGCAGAGATGGGTGCTATCAGAACAAGGAGTCCTCAACTGGACTAGTTTTTTTATTTGATTCACAGATTATTTGTGCAATTTGTTAAATCTTTCAAAGATGATGATGATGAATTTAGATTTAAAGACGTTTCTGATTTCTCAAAGATAGTTGTCATTTTCTTTTATATGAAGTATACTGCACTCCGGGTATAGTTACACCTGTATGTTGAACATATCAAATCAAAATTAATGATTTATTTGTTGAGTTTATTTTAGCGTACAAATATTTCTGCAATTTTGGACCACTTTGACACAATGATGTGCTGTGTTTTCATGCTTTAAACAATGTTTGTACAAATATGAAGGTGCATCTGTAGACATTTTTGCGAGATCACAAAATTTGCGAAAATAAAAACACCACAAAAATTTTAACTTACACAGTAATGTGTCATACCAACTCATTTTAATGGTCTCTAATATACACTTTCAGATAGTTGTTCCAGTCCCAGCTATCAAATTGTTTGTGCGAAATTATCGTAATAATGCGATGTCTTGATTTTTGTTAAATTTCATTCAATGAATGCAGCTTAATTCAGTGTTGTTTATGTGCGTAATATGTAAAATGTTATGTGTGAAAATGCTGCATTTAGTCACCTCACTTATCTATGTTCAATTTTGTTCAGTACTTAATTTTCATTTAGATTGATTTTATTTTGGCAGCACATGAATTTGATTCGGCAATAGCATGATTGAGGTTGAATATGGATTGATTATGCCAGTGGAGTTCAGTGTATCAAGCAGCCCCCTTCACTCACGAAATCAACCATATACATACGCATGCTCCAGATTTCCTGAGACCCCTTTAAGTCTGGGAAATACATTATTCTTTGAGATACCCCCTTTGAATCAGGGAATTTTGAAAGAGGAATTATGAAAAATACCCGTAATTAGAGGTTTGTGGAAAGGAAGAAGAGGAGATGGGAAAAATTACCCTAAGTAAGGATATTACGGGATTACGGGATTAAAAAAAACACCCTACTTCAATGTTTTTTTCAGGATTTTTTGCCCGCTTGCACCTGAAACAATGCCCCCCCCCCATATGGGGAACATGCATGCGGCTCAGTGGGGGGGGGGGGGCTAAAGGTGTCAAGCGTTAGTTTAAGGAATTTTTTAGTCATAATGAATTATGTGTCAATAACCAATTGGGTTTATTTGTATAAAATGGCAATTGTTGT
This sequence comes from Temnopleurus reevesii, assembly GCA_036244855.1. Classification (NCBI taxonomy): domain Eukaryota; kingdom Metazoa; phylum Echinodermata; class Echinoidea; order Temnopleuroida; family Temnopleuridae; genus Temnopleurus; species Temnopleurus reevesii. Next base: position 41,122 of record BQKZ01000756.1, read on the forward strand.
ACAGTATAAGAATGTTCTATGAAGTACATATTGTATTCTTTTAATGAATAAAAGTGATGTTCAATAAGCTACATCCTTTTTATATGTGATAATTGAAAAGTACATTGAGACAAAAGAATGCAGAGTGAATCTGCTTGTATGATGAAGTGAGAGCTAGATGGAGAAGATTATGTAACAATTTTTTTTAAAGGAATGGGCCAAGATTTGCCCACCCTCTCCCCAATTACAGATGTTAGGATAAGGAAGTAAATACAAGTTTATTTTGAGAATGGACATATGTAGAAATTACATGCTTTTAGCAAACATGCTATTTTTATTGTTTTTAAATAGCCTTTATGTAGGAGTTGGACGGCTGGAGTTCATGAAATTTCATTAGAGAAATTGCCATTTTTTATCATTAAACAGTCCATAGAAAATGAAATATGAGATATAGAATATTTCTGAAGAATGATTTAAGACTCCGTAATTTCCTTTATAGATTCCAGTAAAATTATCCACAAAATGTTATATCCAAGAAAAAACAATCTCAGAAAATATGTTCTGATTGTTCTCAGTGATGTTGAATTACCTTTTAATATGATTTATACAACTTTGACTTTTATATTATACACTGTATGTTGCATTGATAATTAATGAAGGACATTTCCCTCAAATGATTGAAATGAGTTTGGAAACTTCTAGCATTATTTCACCATAATTCTGCCTAGCAACAGATGTAAAGTTACATTCCTACTTGTTTACAGATTTTTGCCCAAAGATTCCATTGTAGTTGATTTCTTGTAGATTCCTTCATTCCAGGAAGGTTCATTACAGAAACATACTTAAGTATCGTTGTAGATTGCTCTCCAGTATTTCCTGTGTAATATACAAGCTGTCAATCAAATCTATTAATAAGATCAAGTAGATGCCCTGTGACCTAGTTCTATCCAATCATAGTTTCATGGCAAGCAGGAAGTTTTTCCTTTGCTCTGAAGAATAAATCAACAGAACTTTTGATTGATTGAAATAATTCTTGCCTTATCCCAACATGGACGAGAAATGTGCCTGTGATTTTATCACAGCATCTTGGAAATGCACAGTCAATGAGTGTTTATCCATGTTTATCCAACACAAAAATCATTCGAAAGAACTTGTGATGTTTTGTATCTTTTCTGCTTTTTGAAAGGATGTATATGAATGAATTTTGAATTACAGGATAAAATTTGTCAATGACATGACTGACTAAAATTTGAAAGATTCTTTCATGAAGAAAGTTTTATCTAAATATCTGGGCAAGAATATCAATATCTTTTTTTATTCATGGAAAGCAAAATATTACATGTAGAGTTGCTGAAATCACTGACCGATATTCAGTGAAAAGCCGACTTTCTCTACTTTCAATTTCCCTCTGTATTTCTCCATCTCTCTCTCTCTCTTTTTTTTTTCTCTCTCTCTCTCTCTCTCTCTCTCTTTCCTCTCTCTCTTGCTCTCACTTGTGCCCATTTCTTACTTCCCCTGACCCCCTGCCTTTTTCTCAAAAACTATTTTTTACCTTCCTTTCCTCAGACAAATAAATTGGACAAACTGAACAATACATTGACAAATAAAGTTAGATTTACCTTTTAATATCAATCTATCAAAACAAATCATAGTCTGAGTAAATTTGTGACAAAGTATTAATAAACATCTCTATTAAATAATATATCTTAATTATTTCCCCACATATACCCTTGTAAGATTTGCCGTAAGAAACACTTCCAAAATATACATCTTATTTTAATATATATACATATTTCATGCAGTATACAATGTACTAAATGTGACTCTAGCAAAACCTGACCACCTTAAAAAAAACTCTTTATCAATGTAGAGTGAGAAGCCCCCCTCTGTTAGAAAATGAAAAATTATCATACTTTAGTATCAAATGATGTTAGTGAACACAGAAAGACCTACAGACATATGAACCTTGCCTCAATTTGTTAAAACGTGCATTTCATATTACCACTTAAGTCCAAGGTCTTTCTCTCCGTACTTTATAATTTTTTACCCCTAAAGTAAGATTTTCTAAAAGTGGAAGATATTTCTTCAATCTGAACAGATCGAAACAAGTCAATGTTGACTAAATATTTAATGAAATGCATTACAAAATGAAATCAAACATTGGTTGTGTTCATAAAGATGTTTGTAGATGTATGAAGGACTCTATGAACAACTGGTGACCAATTCTCAGGTGTGTTTCGGTGACAGGAGTGCAGAAAATTGTCACCAGTCGTGCGCAGAGTAATGCGTACCTCTGCAAACAGCTTTATGAAACAAGCACCTGATGTTCATATACTTTTAACAATAGTTTTCTTAATCAATATACAGACTACAAACACAAACAGAGTACATCTTTATTTTTCATTTTAGAAACCATTTACCATTAATATGAAGGTGACAGGAATTTCGGCTTGGTCTTGACTTGGTACAATGATAAACTGCAATCTCTTGGCAGGAAGAAAGCTCTTTTTACATTTCAAGGATAAACAATATTATTATTAAAGCTAACATGATTTCAGTTCACACATAAATGTGTCAAATTTTATAGAACTATTTTACAAATACTGCATTCTACAGGTTAAAAAGAAAATAAAACCCCTATTAACACAGTGATAGTTCAAATACAACGTCCCTACATCTAAACAGTCGTTTTAACGACCAAGTGGGTCATTAAAAAAATTTTTACATAAACTCTAATGATGTATTGCTGTGAAATTTATGGACCAAATATTAGTCATTGACAAGCTTTGGATTAATTTGCAGCAGTTTTGCATTTATGTTGTCTCAGAATGTATCTTGAAAATTATTATTTTGCTTTTCAATATTATTTCAATTATTTATTAGTATTTTCAATTATTAAAGAATATGTCGCATGATATTTATTTTCAAAATTATGACAAATACTCAACAGCTTTTAATAAAATAAGGCGAGCATAAAGTAATATTTTGAAACATTCTACTCTATGCTTGTTTTTTATGGCCATGAATTTTGAAACACTTCCCTGTATTTCTAACCCTCGTATTGACAAGAGAACCATCATACTAAATTTTGAAAAGCAAAACTAAACTTGCGTAACTATTGCAACAACTTCAAAGAATTGCACAAAAATAATGTACATGTAGGAAGAATAATGAAAACACTAAATTATAATTAATGATGCTGACAGAAGATTTTTTTTTGTATGGAGGGATGCTTGACTTAAAAAAGCATGCCTAATGATCTTCAAAAAAGTTTTTTCACTGTTTTGTCTTGAAAAGTACAAGAATGATATCAAAATTGTATTAATTAGATACTTGTAGTTTTAGAAACGTTTCTGTTACAGTGAGAAGAAGAAACAAATGATCTAGACAAAGTAAACAACTTCCATTAAGGCATCCACAATACATATACAAAAGAAATATCCTTCCCTTTCCTTCTAAGAAGAGAATGTCAAACAGATGTTGCATCTGTTCAATGAATAAACATCAAGGTTATCGTTGTGTTCATGAAGCTTTTGTGAAGGCATGAACGAAGTTGTTTACTTTGTCCAATTCCTTTGTCCCTTCTGCTAACAGTGTTTACTATTCAAGTGACTTAAATTTTCATGTAAGCTAAAAAGATGATTGAATGATGAATCTAATGTTTTTACTCGAAACAAACTTTGGTCAAGACAAAAAAATGTAGTCTCATGCGGCCTTTTCATTTTATAGGCCATAGACAACCTAGTTCTACCAATGCCTAATATTGCAACAAAAAAAAATAATTTTACTCTACTGTTTGCTTATACCATAGTATTTCCAAATATACACTTTTCTTTCAAGGACTTTTTATTGGAGTAAAAAGCTCTAATCATTCAATTAAATTTTAAAGGTACTGATACTTATTAAATGATATATGAAGTACAAAAATTACCCTGTTTAATACATTATCATAAATTACATTATCATGCACAATTCAATAACCTCCTTCATTCAGCAATCAAAGCATACACAAATATAAACAATATAGCTTCTGCATGAACACAGATTTCAACTTAGTTCAATGAAGAATATGTTCATTCATAATCTTTTATAGAATAATCATTCCCATTACAATATCTAGGTTTAACTAAATAGAATATTTTATTTTGGTATTGATTTATAGAATATACAATTACATAATGGGCTGAAAATCTAGATCTTAATCTAGATCTAGAACATTTGAAAATATGCTTTAAAAGCCTCCCATTGGTAAATTGATTTTTAAACTTTCACAAAACAATGTATGCAATGGTAAGTTGATGAAACAGATATTGATGTAAACAAAAAATTAATCTAGTAAATCAGTCTCTTGAATATATCTTTTTTGGGGGGCAGTGGAAGAATTATAATTCTGTCTGAGTTGGCATTTGAGAAGGATAGTCTACCCAAGTTACTACACTTCAAGAATCACAAATATTGTTTTTAACTCATCCTCAATTTTATTGCTGAATTCTATCTAAAGTTGGAGGTGAATTGTCATCCATTTATTGATGAGGAATATGCATTTTTTAATAGAATTCAGATTTACTAGTATTTCTAAACCAGGTGATAAACAAATGTTATTGCGTAAGTATTGGCAAAACTACATGTACATGTATTAACTCTTTTTGGAAGATTCAGTTAAAGATCCTAGATATTATTCAAATTCATCTTAATATAATCCATTGAAATTTACACAAAAAGAGAAACAAAAATGTAATAAACTCTATTATACATTAAACTTAAATTGGTCTATAAATAATATATAAAAATCACACAAAAACATTTGATGTTATGGAGTTAGTATTTCCACATTTAAGTATCAGCCATATAGAAATATCAATAAATGGAATATGGAAACAATTTATCAGAAATTATCAAGAAAATACCACTTTGAAAGGAATTAGAACATGCAAGTTTTAACATCAACCAAGCAATGATAAATGGAAGAATTGCCAAACATGACAGAAAAATGTCTTTTAAGACATGGATATTTCAAATACTAAACAAGACAACTATGTTAGAAAACCATAGAAAAAAACAATGTAACAAATACTTTAGATATACAATTTCCAAAGACACAAGAAATTATTTTAAATAAAATTTACCTAAATTTATATACATATTGTGACATTTATTTATTGATAACATTCACACTGCAATATGTTCAAACAAGCCAACATTTACTCTGAAGAAATGAGAATATAGACAACAAATATACAAAGAATCTGAACTACCCCATGATGCATATCAGAATGAAATTATTTGTATAAAAACAAAATTACAAAATAGTACAAGAATCTGTAAAAGGTGTTAGAATAAACGGTATAATCAGACTCTAAATAAATCCTTAATATTATTCAATGGTACCTTAATTATCTATCTTCCAAAATATTACAAACAATAGGCAGATTGCTTACATTGCATGAAGTTGAACATTAAAAATTCAACAATCTTGACATTACTTCATCTTAACAGAAATATATAAAATATATAAACATTTTTTGCATTCACAAAAATTAATTACTATTGCATATCCGTGTTTTCTGCTGTAGTTAGTAAATGAGTTGAGACATATTGGACCAATGTGTTCATTTATGAAACAGGGATGATGTTTGTCATATTGATAGAAAACACTTTTGGAAGAAACTTATATGAAATTGTAGCTGCCTAATGGGGCAGTCACACATGCACACACTGATCCCATCCTGCTCTCAAAGCGCATCAGGGCAATTCCACGCTAAATGAGCCCACTTTCAGACAAAAATCTTAGGCCCGTATTCCGATAGCGAGGTTTAAGTTAACCCTGGTTTAAATCTGTGGTTTAAGTATGGGTAGCCAAAAAAGACAACAATTTATTTACAATGTATAATTCTTTTGTTAGCTGCTTTCTTCTCTCATGCGCTATTAATGTAGAAAACTATTGAAATTTTTATTCTGAGACAGTTTTGAATAACATGAGTGCTAAATGAGCTGGTAAATTAAAAATCGACTGTTAGAGATTCAAGCCTCTTTTGGCTATCCATACTTAAACCACAGATTTAGACCAGGGTTAACTTAAACCTCGCTATCGGAATACGGGCCTTAAAGTTCAAGCAAGAACTGCAAGAAAACGAGTGATGGAAGGATATTTCAAAGCTTGCAAAAGGAAAGCTAGAACAAAGTCCTTCAATATCCACTGATTTTTTTGTTGAATCTCTTAATCAGTATTAAGATATGCCTTTAAATGAGGTCGGTAATGGAAGGACATAATGGCATCCTTCTGTTACCGGCCTCATTAATACTGATTAATAGAATCAACAAAAAAATCAGTGGATATTGAAGAACTTTGTTCTAGCTTTCCTTTTGCAAGGTTTGAAATGTTTTTCCATCACTTGTTTTCTTGCAATTCTTGCTTGAACTTTAACATTTTTGTCTGAATGTCCTTCCGTTACGGTGGAATTGCCCATCAACAAAATTTTAATTATTACAGACTGTCTTATTCCATTTGAACTCTCATGCTCAATTTCAATTGTACAAACTCATCGATTAATAAAAGATCAATTCATACTAGTTTATACATGTACATGTAGTTTGAGTTTATGATACATGTAATTCAGTTTGGAAGCAGAGTGGGATCAGCCTGTGGCTGTATTGCATAACAATTTTGCGATAAGAAAACTCTGCAAATTTTTTGTCAGAGGTATCTAAGGGTTTAAATCTATTGCAGAATTTATTTTTGCAATGTTTGCGTTTTTACAAGGATTTTTTTCATGGCAAAAAGATTTCTGCAATAAAGCCAAGGTGCTATGCATTGTAATATTGTTGAGTTCTGAATTGATGCCATAATATGCATTTTTTAGTATCCTCCTTGTAAAGTAGAAGAGGATAAAAAAAGCCAAAAATAGATTTTAGATTGGAAGTCTATTAAATGAGTTGCATAATAAGCTTGTGTCAATGGAGCAGATGAACAGACTGCAGACCACATTATGGGGGTTTTGATTTCATTTGTCATAGTTACATTCACACTCAACCAGAAGCACATGTCATATTTTGCACACAGCTACACATTTATACGTTACAGCTGTGATAAATCTGTGACAATACCTCTCCTCCACTACCCAATCTATGACTAGTATTTCTCATTTTGCTCATTTCCCGTTCGTTCACTGATCCGTGACAAGCCAATAGACGAGTGCGTACGGTACCTCTTTGTGTAGATGCCGATGTGATTTCATCTAAAACTAGGCGGCTAAAATAAAAACTGATTTTGGGAGTGAACGAACGAGAGCAGATGACGTGTCAAAATGGTTGACCTTTACTTCCAGTCAACTTTAAAGCCCATGTATAGTTTTGGTAAAGATTAAAAAAATGTGAATTTTGGGGATATATACCATGACATATAGTTTCTATACACATTTCAAGATCATAGCATATTTTTCTACGAGCGAATTCTTTTGAAAATTTGAATTTGACCGTTNCTATATGGAAAGGGGAAAAATGACACTGACATGAAAAATACATTCCACATTTATCCTTATTTTTATTCCCCGAATGCAATTTGAATTTTGAGGCTCTTTTTTGCTGAAAAAGCACAATAAGTAAGGGTATTGATAATAATTATGATGTACAATAACATTGACTACAACTGTACAGTGAAGATGATGATAACGATGATGATAATATTAATTACACTAGTTGTAAGTGGTCTGTAAACATCACAGAAAAACTATTAACAGGGTATGTTGTATTATTTACTACTAAACAAAACTTTGTAAATAATGTTACAATTTCATGCATAAATTGTCAAAAGCTAGTCAGTGACTAAGATTTCCATTCATGGCAATTTTATGCATCAGAGTCAAGATCATGGTGCATGCTTCTACAATGATACATGAAGACATTCAATGGTTGGGTACAATTATCAATTTTAAGTTCAACGCTTCTACCAATCTTTTTTCTGGCAAGCTTCCGTCCTCTCTTAAAAACATTCTCAAGCATTGTGATATCATAACTGTCACTCTTTCTCTGTAAGTTCTCTACTAGTACAAACGTTGGTGATCATGCATACATTGCATACACAGAGATGCCAACCACAATTTTTTTTCTTCGTCAATCACTTTCGGATATTAAAGGGGTTCGAGACTTAACCCTATTTTAACTGGGCTTTTTCAGATCTCGGCCATGGATCGCGTGATCGCCGCAAAATTTTGCACGCGCATAGTGTAGAGTGTAAACTACATGACTGTATAGTTTGATTTATCGAAAATTTATGATTTCTATTTTTAATTAATTAATTATGCAAATTTATACATTAAATCTTATTTTCTGTTCTATTTCACTCATTGAAGCTCCTAGAAAGCTCATTTTTGGTATGAATATTCTACATATTATTCCTCACAATACTACTTGGAAAAAAATTTGGTGAGATAAGATATTTCTTATGTTTTTTTTATTGTTTTATGAATTTCTTATGTATTTCTTTGTTTTTTCGACCTTTTGTTTTCTATTATTTGGATGAAATTTATTGCAGAACATTTTTGAAGCATATTTATGCTAAAATGAATTAATTACAACCCATAAAATTGAAAATAACTACATCTTTATGAATTCAGACAGAAATCACAAATTACATTGACTTTGTACACAAAATCACGTTTTTGAGTGATTTACGGTCTGACATGCATGTACATAAAGTGGCGCGGCGATGTAACCATACGCCCGATTTTCGCGAAAATAGTCTTAAAAGTTGTGCAAGACTTGAAAAAAAAAAGTCAGCGAGTCTCGCGGTGAAAAAATTTTGCGCGGCGGAGCGATCACAAAATTTGTCGAGGGGGGGGGGTCAATTTGACCCCCCCCCCAGTTGGAATAGGGTTAAGGGAAAAGATGTCTGTTCAATGAAAACATCAAATGAAATCAAGGTAGATATGCCATACAATTAGGCAGTTGTCCCACCATGGAGAAAAAAATCGTTCTGGTACATTAGGGTCAATTATTTGGCATATTATTTGTAATATTTAACCGTAAATCATTTTTTTTTATTGATCGTATAATTACAGGGGCTCCCAGAGCAGCTGAGAGCTGATAGAAATACATTATGTTTTACGTAGTTCTTAATTTCATCTCTGCCCACAGGTAGCCCAATAAGGAGAGATGATGTGTTGTGTTGTGTTGTGTTGTATCGTTTTTTTGTGTTGTTGTTGTTTGTTCATTTTTTGTATTCCTAATCTATCTGATTATATGTAAATATCTTAATTTCTCTTGATTTTGCAATCATTTCAAATTATTGTAAATATTGTAACTGAATTAATTGTTTATTACAAAAAAAAAAGAAAAAAAGTCAAACCCGATGGACAATTTAATGTTTTTTATGGTGACAGATGGTAAGATGATGTTGAGCTTTCATAAAGGTCTATAGATCTTAGTACATGTACTCCCTAAAGAAGCGAAAGATGATAGAAAGATTACAGAATCCGATTTTTGGTTGGCATCTCTGTATATATCCCTTGCCTCAATTCAGGGATGGTTTAGTATTTTGATCCAGAGAAGCTTTAGAATGTCCTCAGGAGAGGATGACAACTTGAAAGTAAAACTGAAGTTTGGTAAAAGCATTAAAACTTGATTATACGATTTTAAAATGGTTAAGATAAATCATAGAGAAACACTACCAAGTATACAAAAATAACACACAGAGGCAATGTAATCACGTTTGAATTCATTTTATTTCAAGTTTCCTCTCCTTTTAAAGAGAAAAATACCACACACTATTCCTTGAAATACATGTACATGTATGTAATAAAATATTCTGCAAATATCTAAATGCACTCAAATCATTACAATTCTTCCACAGGAAGTGTTATATCATAGAAATAAAAGGCAGGTCATATCTCTGCAGATGATTTTCACTATTAAAAGAAATAAACTTATGGTTCTCTTTGCCAACAACGGTGGGCTATCAACTGCATCTGGTCTATCAGACCACAATATATTTGTATCATAATATACTTCAGTTAAATCTGCTGATTAAAGTTGTAGTTCTCTATATGGAATTATTGCAAAAGTCTAAGTCATTTTGCAGAGTTTATGAGCAGTGTTATATGCACTTTATATCATGACAACATACACACTCTCTCAAATTCGATATATCCACAAACCGTATTATTTCTTGTGATTCACAAAAAGTAACAAAAAATGATGAATTGACCATGATAACATCTAAAAAAAAAGCTTGGTTTACTAAATAAGATTGAAGTGGAATGCTTGGATCAAATTTAAAAGCTAATTTGGCAAACTTATCTCTGTCAGATTGTCAATATTGCATCTCTAGTTTTACACATTTAACCAAAGTGGATAATTAGTTTTAGACAGAAAATTTTAAATAATAATAATTTCTGTCTTTCCAATCATGGAAAGGCATTTCTAATATAGAGAATTAGTAAGTTTTGTAACTTCATAATTTTGTTCAAGAATGTAATAATCATAAATATATGAATTAATCATGGAACTGGTCTCTCTCTTATGAACAAACAACATGGACAAGTTTGAAAAAAAGTGCAGCAATAGAGCACAACTTATCATCACAACTTGATCAATTCCTCTACCATTGCACAATGAATTTCATGCAGTTTTCTGACATACTTTTTGTCTGATGAAAACAATCTCATGAATACTTGACTAAGTTTTGCTTAACATAGCAGAAATCCTTGTCAACAGAGTACATGATATTTTGATCATCGTGCCCCCGTACATCTAATGTTCTGATGAATTGCACTGTCTCTATATGGCAAAGAACATAATAAAAAAATAAGTAAAAAGTGAAGAAAAAAAATACCTTTGGCCATTACAAAATAAATGATCATAAACATAATCTTAATAACTTGTTTAAAAAAAAAAGAAAGTTGGTTCCCACAATCTTTACTACATGTATCTTAAAAGGTTTGTGATTAATTCCGCTGGCTGACGTAAAGAAAAATATAGTCTATTCAAGATTGTCGCCAACGGCCCACAAAGGGGTAGGCAAGCTACTGCTGTGTGAAGTTACCCGGAGGCTATGAACAAAATCATAGGCTGTACCTGGAAATGCATGATGGAATAGCACATTACTTTCAATGTTTGTTTTCCAATCTCATTGACATTATGATTACCACATATTCACCCCTTTATGAATACATAATAACAAAAGCAATTTGTGGACATAAGACTATTTTCACATTTTTAGAAAACCTGCAAACATGATTGTCCGATAAAAAATATTTGCACATTCCATCATAATGCTAAAAAAAACAAACAAGAGTATTAAATAAAATTGCAACTCCAAATTCAGAATGCTTTTTCATATATAAAAGAGTGATATGAATCTCCACATTAAACAAGTTTCACATCATTTTCTGCATCCCGACCATTACAAATCTATATCTGGAATGGCATTCTTATTTTTGCATGTCAAATACAGCCTCAGTTCATTACCATTATCAAAACTTCTCAGGAGTAAAAATAAAAAAAATATATTGAAAGGACAGGAATTAAAGGAACAAGAAATATGGTCATGATTCATTTCTATACAAAATTTTGTATTCTATTGTGTACTATTTTACAGCACTCTAAAATAAAACAGCTAGATACTAAAACATAAGATTAGAAATAAATCCACATGATTTGACATTCAAACACAGCATGCAAAAATAAAAAGAAACAGATGTATATTCTAATGACTATGTTCCTTATGTATGGAGTTAAAATTTGAAGAAAAAATCACAGTGGTACTGTAAAAAACCCCTCAATTTAAACAATACTCTCATGAGCCTAAATTAATCTTGATATTCTCTTATTATTTGCTTATACTTCAGCTCACTTAATATCATGTTTGCATTCCAAGCCACTATGAAGTTGATGCTCTACAGAATTGGCACTTTCTTAATATGTATAAGGTTCAATGCATTAATTTGGTAAATACATTCATCATCCCACATAAAATGAGGAAAAGTTGGTACACTCATGCAACACCAAAAACTGGATAAATAAAAATGTTCATCAATAAACTACTGATTTTTCAAGTATATCAGCATCAGAGAGCTTTATACTTAACAAGTACCAACTAC
>BQKZ01000756.1:55044-126042 GCA_036244855.1 Temnopleurus reevesii
GACACCTTTTAACATAGATGTTTCAATACTTATACATCTATGTTGGGAGGTGGTCTCATTAGTGAGCTCAATTTAGTAGGGTGATCCAAAATAAAATGGTTTATTTTACCTGTCGTGATCATCGGAGAGCGACTGATATGTTTCTTTGTAATGTTCTATTCTCAGCAAGAAATCCCGAATAGCCTTCTCCTTGTTGATGTCATAGTAGTCTGGGCTGTTCAACTTCACCTCCTATCATACAAATCAAGAAAAAAAAGAAAGAAATATAAATAGATGAATGAATAAATAAAAGAACAAATATATAAACATACTATTTCATAAATTGGCAAATCAATCCATACACAGAAATGAAATATAGAATTAATAGTTCATAGATGAAACAAATACTGTAGAGCTGGATAATTTTGCGGTGTTAATTTTTCGCGGTTGGTTAGTCCATGCCCATTTTCGCGGGATATTGAATTCGCAGACACAATCCATGAAAAAAGAATAATCTCTCGACTTGACTAATAGAGATTTTTAAAGAAACAGAAAGTGATTACGAACGAATGTTTTTAAATGCCAAGAATATGATAAAGAATGACCCTATAATCACACTATAATCTGGAGATTGTGATTAGAAACGCAAATATGCATATGATTGAAACATTGAAAATGTTATCGTGCCACTTTAAAACACATGGGCCCGTATTCTGATGTCAGGTTCAACTTAAACTAGAGTTTAAATTTGTGGTTTAAGTATGGGAAGCCAAAAGAGGCTTGAATCTATAACGGTGGGTTTTTAATTTACCAGCACATCTGGCACTTATAGTATTAAAAACTGTCTTGTGATAAAAACTTCAATGGTTTTCTACATTATTAGAGCATGGGAAAAGAGAGCAGTGAACATAAGAATTAATCAGTTTAAATAAAGTTTTGGTCATTTGGGCTACCCATACTTAAACCACAGATTTAGAATCGAGTTTAAGTTTAACCTGATATCAGAATACGGGCCACTGTGTGAAGTACTGCGCATGTTAATTTTTATACAAATTTGTAGGGATTATTTGCGCGGCTGGCAATTTCGCCACGAAAAGAGCGAAAATCAAACTCCCGCGAAAATGTTCTGCTATACAGTAGATAAGGGTAGAAAATTGAAAGTGAACTTCGAAAATCAAATGAAACAATTTGGAATAAATGTTTATCAATGAAAACATTTTTTTAATGATTGGAATATGCTTAATATTGTAAAATAAATCAATGTTGACCTTCTATGTCACACAGCGGAATTAATCACAAACCTATATCAATGTTGTAATTTTANAAAGGACAGGAATTAAAGGAACAAGAAATATGGTCATGATTCATTTCTATACAAAATTTTGTATTCTATTGTGTACTATTTTACAGCACACTAAAATAAAACAGCTAGATACTAAAACATAAGATTAGAAATAAATCCACATGATTTGACATTCAAACACAGCATGCAAAAATAAAAAGAAACAGATGTATATTCTAATGACTATGTTCCTTATGTATGGAGTTAAAATTTGAAGAAAAAATCACAGTGGTACTGTAAAAAACCCCTCAATTTAAACAATACTCTCATTAGCCTAAATTAATCTTGATACTCTCTTATTATTTGCTTATACTTCAGCTCACTTAATATCATGTTTGCATTCAAAGCCACTATGAAGTTGATGCTCTACAGAATTGGCACTTTCTTAATATGTATAAGGTTCAATGCATTAATTTGGTAAATACATTCATCATCCCACATAAAATGAGGAAAAGTTGGTACACTAATGCAACACCAAAAACTGGATAAATAAAAATGTTCATCAATAAACTACTGATTTTTCAAGTATATCAGCATTAGAGAGCTTTACACTTAACAAGTACCAACTACAAGATTTCACCTACTATGCAGCATTTCAAAAGGGAATGAACACCGTAAAATATAGTAAATTCTGGATTGGAATAATTAATGTCGATACCCAACATAAAATCAAACCTGAAACATCCAAGCATATCTTTCAATGAATGAAGATTTCTGGGCAATGTTTCATCAACATAATAAATACTCTGAAGGGGTGTTGCTCAAAAGTTGCAATTGATTGGAACGCGCCAATCAAATCACTGTGTCATGTGCGTCTCATTAGAAACGCATATCATGCACAAATGAAAATGCGTGTTACAATTTGCAACTTATTTGCGATCAATTGCAACTTTTGAGCAACACCCCCTAAGAGCAGATGTAAGAATGACTGGTACATGTATCTGTTCTTGTGCTCAATTATCCATATTATTGGGCATATTCAACGCAAGAACTGATACTGGTTATTTCTAATCCTTTGGAGGTGATGGGCATAGATCTACAAAAGCCAAGATTAAGACGTTGGCACTTCCACTGTAAATAACAGAATCATATTTCCTGATTGAAGAAAAACATTCCTATTATCAGAAAAAAGAAAAGTGTGGAATTTTCTCGATATATTACAATGAAAGCCAAAAAATTACCAAATAGGATTAATTAGCCTTCTAATTAGAAGATGCAACCAACTTTCCTAATACCCAGGAACACTGGTCAGCACTCAAAGGGTTAGAGTCATTTCAAAATTCTTACGTGTCTTGGTGAAACACTTCCCTGGTCCCTTATGATTGTCAGGTACCTGGAGACTTCAAATACAGTAAAACAGGGTGAACAGGGACAAAACTTAGACCACCAAAGATTCCTTTTTATGAGGTGGATTACTCGATGGACCCTGTTATGGGATAAATCTTTCGATATATATGAAAAATAAACAGAAAGTGAAAGAAAATATGATATAAGCAGATCTAAATAGACTGTGTAAGTTTTGTCCCTCTTCATCCCATCATCCCTGTTTGCCCAATTTGACAGCAATAAGTTTTGCTAGGATGGGGCTAAAAAAAAAAAAATCTATATCAATTCTGATCCTGAGGTATGCGTAATCTTGATTCTAGAATTTGGCTAGCTACCAAAATAGTTTGAAAACACCAAGTTTGAATAACAAAAGGTTGTCAGAGGTAATAGTTCAATTTATAATGGAATTGGGTTGCAAATTGTTCACAGATATCTTCTCCTATTGGAACCCCAGCAGCGGACCAAAACCTATCTAGAATAGGGCTGTAGCTTGGCAGGAATGGCTAAACTGTAGTTTTGATCTCCTGTTGCCTATTTGAGGAAGCCTTCGTGGGTCACTGATTTTCTGGAACCTCCTTTGGAATGGGTGGGGTATTCTGTTTGAGATGGGGAGAGAAAAAAAGGGGAAATAGAGAATTATCAAAGGTTTGCTCCAATGATTCTTTTGAGTGGAGCAATTTTTAGCAGCCCAATTCCGCAGAAATTTGAGGTTTTGGGGCCTAGGGAACAACCCCAGAACTATGTACTTATTGGCAACAACGTCATATGGCAAACAACAGGAGATCAAATTTGCCTAATTTTCCTATTTTTATACTACTTTCATAGAGCTAATATTACACTGCTTTCATAGAGCACATATTGTACAGCCTTGTTGTACCTTATGCATTCACCATGCAAAGAAAAAGATCGCAAAACATTCAAGAAACCCATCGAGTGAGAGAAAGCATTTTGACACACATATCTGAAGACTTCATTACAAAATCTCCCAATGACTATTAAAAGAACATCAGCTCTGCCTGTGACCCTTAAATATCTCTAAGCTATTTAAATCCTGGCAGTAATTTGACAATATTTTATATAATCTCTCTTTGACTGAAGTTTCCTTGAAGCTTTTGCAATCATGTTTCTATTGAATGACGATGCCAAGAATGCCGAGAATTATTTGTGACAAAAGAATCACAAATACACCAGGATCTGCACTAATATAGCAGCAACCATGATGGAATCTCCCTCCACAGTCCATGAAACATAGTGCTTTCCAGATCGATGGCAGATGGGAGCCAGCAGCGTCAGCGTTTAGTATCATCAACAGGCATCGCTTCAAGTTTTCTTGCACCCTCATATGTCTCTCAGCTTGCAATGCATTTGTTAAAGAGATGCCAATCATTCCTGAATATGCATGAGGTGTATTTTCATATAGTTGGTTTGAGATCAGAGGTTTAATCAGCCAACCTACAATATGAATTCAAGGCTTTCATAATAAGTGAATAACTAAGGGGATGTTGTTCAAAAGTTGCAATTGATAGCAAGTTGCAGTTGATCGGAACGCGCCAATAAAAATTGTTGCTTCATGCGCGTCTTATTAAATGCGCATACTGTGTGCGAATGAAAAAGCGCGTTACTATTTGCAAAGTTGCAGTTGATTTGCAGTTGATTTTGAGCAACACCCCATAAGAGTGAGTTTATTGATATCATGTTTGCTCTCACTTTTGTTTAGTGGTTATGTTATTAACATTTAAATTTTTACCTCATGCATATTATGGAAAAATTGAAATCTCCTATTGATCGAAAATGATTTTCAGTAATAGCCTGTGGAATTGCCATGGCACATCCGTTCCAAATTTCTTTGATTTATGATGAATCTCTGTCCAGCGTCAAGTTTGCGAATATATTCATCAGAACAGAATCAGGAATTTTACTGGATTATATAGGACTGACCAATTTGTTGCTACAATTAGCTTCATAAAAACATCCTTCAGACAAAAAGAAATCCATGATTTTGATTTGATGTACAGCACTGACTCTGATATTGTAACTGTCGAAGAATAAAGGTATTTCCTTAGCCACAGCTTTTATGAAGCACCCAAGTTGTTTCTTTACAACAATATGCAGGGACCATGATGCAGCTTATCATTCACTGTGTACATTCATGTTAGTTTAACTGGCATAATATAACCAAATGAAGTGAATAATGATTCGAATTAGTGTGAAAAATCCCAATGTTAGGTTATGCAAAAGGTACAAACTACAAGCATCGTTATCGTGCTTTACGTTTGTAACGTATAAAAGCACAAACCATTTGATGCATAAGAACTATTGTAGCAAACAGCTTTAACTCCTATATACAAGTCCAGGGCCCCGTAACATAAAGGTTTGCGATTAATCGCTATTTGATTTTGCGATCGATTGCAAACTTTAGTACATGATTTGCCATAGACTTGCGATTGATATCAGTCGCTACCAGATTAGCAATTAATTGCAAACCTTTATGTTACGGGGCCCAGGTCCTTTAATTCACATATATGTTGGTTTCCTTTTACTTCCTCCGATGACATTTTCAAATGTTGAAACTTTCACACTATCAGGCTTGTATCCACAGAGGAATTCTAATTTGCACCAGTGGTGTAAGGAAAATTTGTGATAAAAGGCTTGTGATGTAGAATGATTTAATAACAGGCTTAGGTAAGCAAATGTGCAAATCTTGTCATGGTTCAAACCATGATCTATGTAATTCAAGTTGAATAAAACACAAATAAATATAGTGGTTTAAACCATGGACAAATGCAAATTTAATGCATTTGGAGTTTTTGTTATGATTTGCTATTCATTAGTGAACCATTTTGAAATAAATACAGTCAAACCTGTCTACAGAGGCCACCCCAAGGGAAACAGAAAAAGTGGCCACTGTAGACAGGTGGCCTCTAGAGACAGGTTCTATAACATGAATTTTCACCTAGAGGGAATAAATTTAAGTGGCCACTATAGACAGGTTTGACTGTATATACTAAATTAAGAACACTATTAACAGAAATTCAAATGAACCAAGATAATACTTTCATAAATTCACATAAACCGTAGTATACATTTAGATCCCTTTGTGAATACAAGCCAGAAAATTTATTAATAAATTATCACTTGTAACCCAATGCCTCAAATACAAAATGCCAATTCAGGGGTGTGTTTTGTGTGGTAAATTATATTTTCATTCTGTCAATATGCCATTGATTTTTCTTTGTTGAATGTGTTTGAATCTATCTTACTCGGCTTTTGTCTCCATTCAAAAGATGTACAAAGCTCATTGCAAATAGATGGATCATTTGTTGCGACAAACAAGCTATATTTTCATTCCCTCAATTTGTAATGATGCAATCTGTTTGCATTATTTGTCTGGATTTTTTTTCTTCAGAAAGGTGTCATCCCTCTACACATGGAAATTTTCATTGAAATGTCGAGAGTGGGTAGGTCCACTTCAGGACCACTCAAATTTCCAAGAAAGATAATTTGTTGTACCGTGAAGCCTTTATCTCTTCATTATTATACTTGCAGCATTGGTTTTGAGGCATCGAGTCAAATTTTATGGAATGAAGGAATAAAATGTGATATGGACTCACCTCTGGTTTTGCTCTGTGTGTGTCGACTGCTGGGACGTTTAACGTTACTGTCTCCACTCGGCAACCTGAAATGAAGCGAAAACAAATTGGACGATTGAGTAGTATCATCAATCTACTCTATAGATATTATTTTTGACAATAATACAAATTGAACTTGAATTTGAATGATCATACCTAATTTCATACCTTAAAACAACAATTATTTACAATTATTTACAATAATTTACAATCTTCACTTAGAACTGCCGATTCTGTTGAACGTTTCAAAACACTACTAAAAACCCACCTTTTCAAACAACTATAATATAACTTTTCTTCTTCTAAACTATTTCAATTAAGCGCAAAAAGACCTTTTTCAAAGGTATGTTGCAATATATAAGAATTGTACTATTATAATTATTTAACAAAATAATATGGTAATAGAAATGCTATGGTAAAATTATCAAACTAGTAAGATTTTTTTTCTTTCATAACAACAAACCCTGATTCTTAAATTTGCTTAGTATCTACAAACTATAGAAAATTTCTTTGTGAAAAACCCTTCAATACTTACCATATGCAACAGGAGTGAGTTTGATGACTGTATGGAGTGGACATTTCAGGTACGGAAGCTCCTCTGCAAGTAGGGAAAAAGCAAGAAATGAATGTTGAATGAGGATACATGGTGTACTATGTCTTCGATATAAACATCTGATATTCCAAGAATTTTTGGTGGTATATCAAAGAGTACCATTAAAGATGACTTGACGTCAAAGGATTAGATAGAAGATGACACTCAATGTCTCGTATTCCTATCACAATATTTAACTTAACCCATGTCACCGTCATTAATACCATTGGTTTAACTTTTGAATTGCCCGGGTCTCAATAACAATGGCTAAGTCTGAGGTTAAGTTAAATCATGCTATTGAAATACAGGCCAATATGTTTTGTTTTCATTGTTTGAGGAGAAAAATTATTTCTAAAGGTTCAAATTGTATCAGGGTATTCTCTTTGCCAGACCAATTCCACCCTATTCCTCCAACTTATCAACAAAATTGTACTTATCATTATTTTGCTTTAATTGAAGTCTCATACATTGTACCTGGTAGTTATTTCCCAAAATACTAATACTCAGGTATCATTCCATGCAAAAAGTTTCCCCCCTTTTGAACAAATTTCAAAATTATTTTGAAATTATTATTTTATTCTCATCTGCACCCTCTTCACTTTGCTAATCAATTTATTCTTATACATATTGTTCAGGTCCAGGTCCTGTTGAAGTTTATAATGCATGCAAACGATTTGTTATCAATTTTGTTTGTACTACATTTCCAATTCAGCCCAATGGAAGATGGTGAAATCTGTCGATAAAATCTATCTATTCAATTCTTCTTTGAGTTTCAAGAGTGTCAATGGGTTACCAAAAAAAAATTGTCTTAATCTTACCAGAGTTCTTATCTAGGAAGTACGCTAGAAGACATCTCATGACGCCCTGATGACAGATGACTAGCACATTCTTCTGTCTCTCCAACTCCTGAAACATTACATCATCAAAAGGTCAAAACATTAGACTGTTACTCTCTGGTTAGAAAGAATAGATTACAAGAATTATATATCTTCAGAATGACATCCTTTCAATTAAAGTTTGTGTGCAAGAATAGAGAAATAGAATTGATCTGAAACATGCAGTGCTAACCAGTTCCTAATAATAAGATCGATGATTGCAGCAGTTGATCAGCAGTGACAATCGACATTCAGGATTTTAAATTCCTATTTATTTTAGGGGGTAGGGGAGGACCAATATCATCGTAAATAGGCAAGTAGGAATACCATAGTAATGAACAAAACTTAGATCCTTCACAAATCATAAACTTCATAAATCCTTTCTTATGAAGTGGATCACTCTATTATAAAGGTCTCTGTTCTGGGATAGATCTTTCAATCAATAGAAAAAAATGAACAAAAAGTGAGAGAAAATGTGATATAATCAGATCTAAACAACTTTTGTAAGGTTTTGTTTCTGTTCATGCAAGCCCTCCTGTTTGTTCTGTTTCACAGTAAAAACTATAAACCATTCTATATTGGCTACCAAGGGGGAACAGAATCACTGGCCACTGAAGACAGATTGTCTAAGTTTATGAACTCCTTGGAGTTTGGTACTCACCATTATGACAGGCTCTAACCTGGCAACCAGATCTTGGTATGACTGCAAAAATGGAAGATAAAAATAAAAATCAATCATTAAGAAACGATATCTCATCCTAACTGCACACACTTTGTACTTCTCGATATATTTTAGTTTGTAAATATGATTTCAATCAAAAAATTGTACTTCGAAAAATGTCTATCATCAATGTTTTCTTCTTTGCATTCTATAAATGTGTATAGAACAATTTTTCAAACCATTCGAAAATAATAAAAAGGTGTGTTCTTACGAAAATTCAGCGTCCAGTTCTCCACGGAAAAACTTGGCGACAAAGTTTTGTTAAAGTGTTAAGGTATATGAAACTAAGTATTTTGTTCAAAACTGGGTATCAAGCAGTTTTTTTAATGCCATGAGTAAATCCCAACTAAATTTTGAACTTTGTATCTAATATATATTCCATAACGTTAAGATTTTTGCAAGTTTTTTTTTTAGTTTAGATTACTTACCTCTCCCATAGGGTATCTGTAGTGGAACTTGTCTTGATCTCTCAATGCAAACTCCTCGGGATGTCTGGCTTGGATCTCCTCGTATGTCAGGCTATCACACACACCCTGGCAAGTCAAGATAAAGTGACAAAGAATAAAAATAAATGTTATCATTTTTTTTTCAAAAGGAGTTAATAACATCTATAATCCAAACAAAAATTTGTTTGGATGTCTGGCTAGGATTTCTGCATATGTCAGGTTTTTACACACACCCTGTCAGGTGGAAAAAAGGGTAAACTGCAAATGACTATTGACAAGCTAAATCTCATTTTCTACTTTGTTAATATCATTAATATCATTATCTCACTATCACTCAAAATACAAACAAAAATCAAGTGACTCTGATTCATCACATTTTGTTTTTATATGTTAATGAAATCTTACTGATTGATAGCTCATGTTTTAATCAAATATTGTTTGAAGGTTTCACTCGTGGAAGAATGATGAGAATAATGCTTCACGGTACAACGAGTTATAACTCGTTGTACCGTGAAGCATTATTCTCATCATGTTTTAATCCTAAATCAGCCCTAGCACTATATTAGCAAAAGGAAAGAGGGAGGGAAGTGACAGTAGCCAAAGGATAGTATTGCATAAAGACAAAAAATACCAACATACCAGCAAGATGTCAAAGGAAACCTCATGAAAATGTGTGATAATTTTACAGAGGAGGACCACATTTCTGATAATGGTGTGTCAAAACAATTGTTCACTGAATAAAAAGGGAAGCAGTCTTTTTTGAGTGAATGAGGCTATTTCCAGTATTTAAATAAAAATTATTTATTCTATCCAATTCCTTTGTCTCTTGTGCTCACAGTGCCTCTGATTCTTCTCTATCACTTGCTTCTTCTATAGTTTATAAATATCAGAGATACTAACCATTCTGGAATATGCATGGGTTTAAAAATTAAATGTGAATGATGCAACAACTGAACAACAGTGAGAGTAGATATGATAGCAATAACCACATTCTCAACCAATAACATCTAATAAAAGCCTTCAATCATATGAAAATAAACCTCATACATATACCAGAACAAATCTGTGTAGCATACTTACCGCATCAAGTTCATCAAGACTTTTCCACTGCTCGATGGCGACGTCGATACTGGACGCAGTCTGGACTGTTCTCTTTAGTCGGCTTGTCCACACCTTGAGATCTTGAAGGTTTTGTGCAGCCATGTACTCTCCTAATGATTTAGAGTAAGCCCAGCCCCTCTCTGAAAGGTTGGAGTCGCCGCCGATTCGACCGTTCTGGTTGTGCTTGCTCTCACCATGCTACAAGTTAAAAATAGGATTCATGATTATTCAAAAGCCATAAGATCCTGAAGATTTGTGTTGGCATTTATATTCTAATGATTTACAGTAGACCCTGTCCTCTCTGAAAGATTCAAGTCTGAAGTCGTCATCGATGCACAAATTATTGTTATGTTTGCTTTCTCCATGATAAAATTTCAGGAAAAATAGATATTCCAATAATGCCGCATCAGCTGAGACAATCCAAATCTCCTCAGAAATAGTCTCAATGCAAATTTAAAAATTAATCTTGCCCCTGTTGATAAATGATGAGTTTCTAACAATAGACCCAATGTAGTACAATTCACAAGTGCAAAAGCAATTATGAATAATATTCAAAGATTCTGATCTTTGTAAATTAAAAATTCTTTTTCCCCTCATTTTGTCATTGTGTATCCGCACTTCCATTACCCTTTTTCATTTAAGGTGAACAATAATTTACTGTGAAAATGATACCAAATGTAATTTCAGGTTATAACCAACTTACCCTGGTTAGATAGATTGTTCTTGGGATGATATGAATATTCATAAGATAGTAGACCACTCTGCTTTGAATGTGACCTGCAACAATAAAACGTAATCAGAAAGACTATATAAGATAAAATTCTTTCTTCATTTCTAATCAATTGGCTTTATTATATAATGTATCACATGATGGTAACAATTTTATTGGACAATTGCTGAATAAAATAAACACAAACAAAGGAGGATTGATGACAAAATCTATGTGATTCTTGCTTGAACCGACACTTAAAATTTGGTACTTTGATCAGCAAGATTGGTAAAATGGAAATTAAAAAACTTCTGGTTCTTACAATCAAAATACTTTTCAACAACAAAATACTTCAGTTATATAAAAACTTACCACTGACTTTATTGACCAGGAAACGATCCCCAACGTTGATTATCTTGATGTAAGACAGATTTCTGCAGAATAAAAATGGATATTAATTGTCATATTATTGAATGGATTGCTTTAATACAGGTAAAATACATGCTTCTTGCTGAAATGCAATAGCAGGGCAATGTTTCAAAAAGTCGTTCTTAAAGTTACAAACAACTGTTTATTTTACCTGTCGTGATCATCGGACAGCGTCTGATATGATTCCTTGTAATGTTCTATTATCAGCAAGAAATCTCAGATAACTTTCTTGTGACACCTTCCAGAATAGATATTTCAATACCAATACATCTATGTTAGGAGGTGGTCTTTATAATTAACCCAATTTGACACGAGATGTTTAATTAATCTGTTGTGATTGTCAGAGATATTGATAAGCCTCCTCACACTTTTAGCAAGAAATCACCGTTTAGCAGGGTGATGGAAATATTATGGTTTATTTTACCTGTCGTGATCATCGGACAGCGTCTGATATGTTTCCTTATAATGTTTTATCCTCAGCAAGATATCATAGATAGCCTTCTTGTGACACCTTTTAACATAGATGTTTCAATACTTATACATCTATGTTGGGAGGTGGTCTCATTAGTGAGCTCAATTTAGTAGGGTGATCCAAAATAAAATGGTTTATTTTACCTGTCGTGATCATCGGAGAGAGACTGATATGTTTCTTTGTAATGTTCTATTCTCAGCAAGAAATCCCGAATAGCCTTCTCCTTGTTGATGTCATAGTAGTCTGGGCTGTTCAACTTCACCTCCTATCATACAAATCAAAAAAAAAAAAAAAGAAATATAAATAGATGAATGAATAAATAAAAGAAAAAAATGTAGAATTAATAGTTCATAGATGAAACAAATACTGTAGAGCGGGATTATTTCGCAGTGTTAATTTTTCGCGGTTGGTTAGTCCATGCCCATTTTCGCGGGGTATTGAATTCGCGGACACAATCCATAAAAAAAAAAAATCTCTCGACTTGGCTAATAGAGATTTTTAAAGAAACAGAAAGTGATTTCTGTTACAAACGAACGTTTTTAGATGCCAAAAATATTATTATAAAGAATGACCATATAATCACACTATAATCTGGAGATTGTGATCAATTAGAAACGCAAATACACATGTGACTGAAACATTGCAAATGTTATCATGCCACTTTAAAAACACACTGTGTGAAGTAATGCACAAGTTAATTTTTATACAAAATTTCCAAGGATTATTTTCGCGGCCCACAATTTCACCGCGAAAAGCGCGAAAATTAAACCCCCACGAAAATTTTCTGCTATACAGTAGATAAGGGTAGGAAATTGAAAGTGAACTTCGAAAATCAAATGAAACTATGGAATAAATGTTTATCAATGAAAATATTCTTTTAATGAATGGAATACCCCGGTATGCTTATTGTGAAGTATATCAATGTTGACCTTCTACATCACACAGTGGAATTAATCACAAACCTATATCAATGTTGTAATTTTGCACCTAAAATTAGTTGATTATTTCTAGGTTCATTAAAATGTAAGATTTCCTGATTAACTGAAGGATCCAAAAGAAAAGCATCAATTTAACCTAATAAGAAGACTTCAAAGTCTCTGCAAGAATTCTTTTCATAAATTATACCTCTATATTTTCATCTCAATGCTAATATCCTTTACTAAAATTATTTCGAAAATTGATCGCAACTGTTTCAGTGTATCACCAGCATTTTAATATAGCATTGCCAAAAATACCTACTAAGTTACTGCAAACAAATGGTTCAAAATGTGCGAAGGACTATTTTCTGTTAAATTGAATTTAAAAAAATTATGGTAAATTGAATTGCTGCCAATATTCTTTTTAAAAGGTAATATTTTGTAAGAGTTTGCACAATACCGTGGAGGTTTCTGCAATATTTATACTCATTTCCTCCAAGTGTACACAAGATTCTCGGAGAGATAAATTTGTCAACATATGTATCAACTGGAATGTAAACAGATTGAAATGGCCTGTAGGAAATTGAGGAGGGAAATGGCGGAAGCAATGGTTTCGAATTTGAGAATGGCAATTAAGGTCTGTGATCCAGGGGCCAGAATATCAACAATCTCCAGACTACTACGTATGAGTATAAAAACGTAGAACTTCAGTGTGCATATAATGTAGAAGTGATTGGATTTTCTATGAAATATGCTCTAGAAGTGTAAGCTTTTAATATACAATAATAAAAAAACAGCCCTTCTGACATAATATGGATTTATTCACTTTAAAGAAAGTACAAAATTCAATGAATTCAAACAAGCAAGATAATCATCACAAAAATATATAAAAGATTTTTATCATTACGGAGATTGGAATTTAATTTTATACTCATTTCCCTATGGCAGGCATGAAAAGTACAGTTAAAAAAAAACACTGAAAATGTTAACGATCTTGGGGTGAGGGGAGCGAATTGACTGCGTGCGTGTAGCGCACGCCACGAGCGCAAAACGCGAAGTCCCTTGCGGCCGGGGTCCAGGGCCCGCTTAACATGAGGAAAATTCACTCAAGAATTTGCCCCCAAAATCTACAAAAATAATCATATTAGAACAAACTGACCTTGATCTGATGAACTAAGGTGTAAAGAGCGTTGGTTTGTTTACGTTCCACCAACGATCGTTCAACAATGCTGTCGCTATACAGCGGCCCATGCACAAAGCAAAGCCAAGTAACCACGCATGTAATGAAGGGAAATTGCATGTAATATGAATGGCTTCCCGCCTCCTTCCGAGTGCGCACAATTCCGGTGAAAGCCAGTACAGTTAGGGATCGTCTGAAAAGCGCTGATAATTTAGGAATCGCGTGCAAAGCGCGGACATTATTTAGGGACCGCCTGCGAATCGCGGATTTTCATTATTTTTCATGGAAAAGTGAAAAACACGGGAAAAAAAAAACAAGGATCGGAAAAAAAAACAAGGATCGGGAAAAAAGCGGAAATCCGCGGATCCGCGGAAAATTTTCATGACTGCTATGGGTAAATAAGATTCTTTGAGAGATAAATTTGTCAGCATATACATGTACATCACTGGAATAAAAACAGGACTAAATGGCCCGAGGTGATTGCAAAGCTATTCTGCCGAGGAAGAAGCACATGAAGAAAGCAATCATTTCCCATTTGAGAATAGCAATTAAGAATATAACAAATGGGCCAGACTACAAACATTGTAATGAGCATAATGTAGAATTTAGAATTTTCAATGTAAAGGTAATCAAATCTTTTCTGAAAGGTGCTCTAAAAATGTAGTTTTGTAAATATTAAAAGTATCAAGCCTCTCAACCAGTGCTTCTTCTGACATTTCTGACAGCAAAACAAAATTAATTTGTTTAAAAGAATAGTAAAAACAATGAATTAAAATAAACAAGTGGGACAATCATCCCAAAATAATCTAATGAGTAAAAAAAAAATCATCAAATTCCAATTATTATGAATTATTATGTACTTCCTGAATAGCCTGTGGTTGACTTTGGGAAAAATGCTGTGTAATCCAATATTTAATTCTATATGTTGACAGTTTGAAACCATTTTGGCAATTTGATTTGATATTGTTTATTTACATTATGATTAACACATCTACATACATGGGTACTGTATTTTAATGATATGAATGTGTATCGCAGGGAGTGAATTTTTTTGTCAAAGGCAGCCATGCTAAATCAGTGAATAACAAAAGTGTCACTTCATCATTATTTGGAAGACAAAATTCCACTTACCCTAATGTTTGACTGTATCGTCTCTGGGTCATCACAAACTGATTCCACAAAGAAACACTGCGATAAAAAATATTGAGAGAGAATATTCTAAAAAGTTTACTATTTTAAATAAACAAAAGTGGCATTTACTGAATCTCTCAAAATAAATCTGCTAGAGTCAATACAACGAATCGCGAAGCAACGTTGCATTGATTGATCTTTCATGCAAAATCTGAATCCCTCTCGGCATAAAGAAAGTATCTTTCCTTGAAGCCACTCCAACCTTGGGGGACAAAATCATCATAAATATATAAAATACAAACTAAATTAGTAAATAGTTTGCAAAAGGGATACAGAAAAAGCAATGCTGTAACGCTTCATTGGTCAATATGACTATTGCTCAATATTTCCCACAAAATAAACACCCTAAAGAGAAAAACATTAAAATCATAGAGTGGCATGCTTATACATCAACATCATTACAAACGTAAACACTTGCGTCATTTACCTTAATATGTCTCTCTCCCAGGAAATCCAATATGATTTTTCTTCTGTCTCGTGTCGTGTTTGTTGCATCAAACACCTAAAAGATAAACATAGGGGGAAAACAAATATGCATTCAGTACAATTAATCTACTACTTGAGCATGAAAAATAAATAGTTACTTTTTAAGATTCTGGAACATTGATTTGAGAGGGCACTTGAGACGGTGCTGCAATACGCTCCTAAACGTGATATGTTCCAAGGGAACGATTGTCTTAGTCATGACAAATCTCTACTTCAGAGGCAATCACCATGCCGGAGTAAGCTCCCGCTCGCAAGCGCTGACTATGCACTTTCTTGAATTGTGGGTGGGGCTATTTTGATTGATTACTTATTTTTCAACTCTCTGCGTGAAGAAATCTTGGGTAATTGATAAATTTCATAATTAATAAAGTCTCAAATCAAATTTGACAGCCAGTGTTCACTAAGAATGCAGATGAACATTGGCTCAATATGTTCACTTAAAATTCAGGAGCATATAGCAACTCATGTACACCACAGAATACTTTGACCAAGATATAAAGGAAACAAGCATAATTGACAAGGTCATATTAGCCATAAATCAGAACTTAAAAATTAATTTCCTGCATAATATTTGGATGTTATTTTGACTAAAAGGGCAATGCTTGAAAAATTAGAAATAAAAACAGGCAACAATTGAATATAGGGTGTATATGGATGAGTGGATAAGATATAAATGAGATTTAAGCCTATTTCAGCTACATTTGTAGTGGATTAAGCTATCTTGAGCTATTGTGAGTGTGCTATCTATTGTGATACAAAATTGAAGGAGCTGAAAGCTTTAGTGGTACTGATGTCTCAACTCTGATCCCTCCTTAACCCATTGACTACCAAATTATGTAATTGCCATAGGTTTTGTACAAGGAAAATCCTGTTCAAGTAGTCCGTGGATTAAAAGCTGATGCAGGGAAGGTTTCGGATAGAAGAGAGGTGGCCAATTTTGCTCCAGTGCACATAAGCTCTTAACTCCTTTAATGTTCAAACCCTGCCTTAAAGTGATTCAGGAAAGCCACTTGATAGAAATGAGGCAATTAATTTTGCTTCAGTGCATTTTCATGCTTGATTCGCCCCATGGACCTAGGAGAATGTTTGCCTCTTCAATATGAATTCACTGTTTAGACAATCTATTGTTGCAACTGTCCAGACATGAGTGAACATATTAGGTGTGTTCGCACTACAGCAAATTATTGCGATCATGACATCGATGTCAGTATCAGGATCACCCTAATTCATAGTGCGAATACGAATTCCAAGTGATTCGAATCGAGATCGAAATCACATTTTGGAGTGTTATTATTATCCCTTTGGCTGTAGTGCGAATGGTAGGGTGATTGGGACGTCAATGTACATGTAATTGATATCATATCTGCAGGTGCAGACCCTTGGCTTTTGGCTTTTAGTGTTGTCTTTTGTACAGTGCATTGCAGTGCATGATACCGTGTCTGAAATTACAGACTGCAAGCCAAGGATTCATATTATTGTTAAATAGTCTCAATATTGAAACTCTTAATTATTCACTATATTGTGGAAAACCAAAGCCAGGAGCCTGCACCTTCAAACTAATTTATATCCGTAGCGCGAGTACACGTGTGCAGAGAGTGTTATCTAGGCCCCAAATCTGGATTGAGATCGGAATCACCTCTCTAGTGCGAGTGCTGGCTGAATAGCATCAATGTTTGAATTCGTAGTGCAAACGCCTCTATTGAAGTTTGAAAAGAATGCACATCTACTATCAATAATCCCAGACTAAAATCTTCCTCATAAAAGTGATCTAGAGCTAATGAAACAGTGTACAGTACTTCATAGAATAAAAAGTCTTGGGCCAATTTTGCTTAGGTGCACCATATTTTTTCCTCTTTAAAAATTTCCAACATATCCGGGACCTGAACATATAAATGAGTAATGGAAATCAGACATTAAATTCTTATATCTAAATATTTGTTCAATTTTTTTTTGCTTTTGGCTTTTGTGACCTCCAAGCATACATTAAATACGTGTAAGAATAGCAAAAGGGGATACCCATGATAACAAAGTTCTATAAAAAAAAAAAAAAAAAAAGGTTATCATTGAAAGCACAACAAAGGGTGCCAATTTCGCTTCAGTGAATGCTTTCTACTTTTTGCTATGCCGTTGAAAATGACACAACCTTGAATCTGGTTTTTATCCTCCAATAAAAAAAACCTCTCAGGCATTGCATGCAATATTTACACATTGGATAACATCATTGGATTTCCCCTAATCTGTACAACAATTGTGAAATCTCTGCTACCTGCAGCCAAATTGGAACATTGGCAAAATACTCAGGGGGTGTTGCTGGAAACAATTACAAATCAACTGCAAATCAGTTGAAAAGTGATGCACATAATTTCATTTCGGCAAGGTCTGCGCTCTTGTAAAGATGTGCATGAAATATTTGATTCACATGAACCGACTAAGTGCAACTTGCAATCGACTGCAAATTTCTAGGAGCAGCCCCATAGTTCATCAATTCCGTTCACAAAAAGAAAAAAAGCTTAAGTTGAAAATAGAGAGTAGGGCCTTTCAATATTCCATTTTATAGCTACTGAACAAGAAGGGTGCATTACCTCAATACATTTTTTATCTATAAATTTCCATTAGATCGGGAATTTTCAGGTTGACATGCGAATAAAATATAGGAATACGGTCTGAATAAAATCTATGAATACAGTCTGAAGAACAATATTCGAGCCACTGAACAAGAATGGTAGAATGTACATTATACCGGTATTTGAGATCAGTAAATTCCCTTCAAACTGAAATGAATAGGCTCTCTGAAAATAACATTAGTAGGGTATAGACCGAGAGCTAAAACCCTGGCTAGGTTAAAAAAAACAACTATGATATTCAAAAGGAAGCTTATACGTACAGCGCAAATGTGAGTTGTTAAGACTCGCCAAGGCAATTTGCTCGTTTTGGTCGGAAAGGTGAAAAGGCGATTTGTACAAACTCGCCTTGGCGCTGCACTTATAGGTTTCCCTAAAACTGTCATAGTTTCTGAAACCTAACGGTTTTGGCTCCTAGTGTGACCCTAACTTAAATTAGAGCCACTGAATAACAATTGGAAATGTATAGTGTACATTATATTTAAAATCTGTTAATTCCCTTCAAAACTAGGATGTTTTCGGGCTGTATGTTGAGATTATAAAAGTGAAGAAGATGTCTCAATATAATATCCTGAGAACCATCACAAGCAAGACATGCAGCTATTTCAAACATTAACCCTTTGGCCCCAAGAGAGCTGGAAATTAAGAACTCAATGCCATTGTATGTGCAATACAAGCACATGGGCACAATGGCAGACTCATGTTTCGTCTATTAAAGATACCGGAGCATACTATAAATGGATGGGCTGGTATGGGAGAATTGAAGAGCAGTCGCAATCAAGGGCAAGGGCGATTGGGATCTTCATGATACCACATCATACAAAACGTCAGGCGGATACGGGCGGATTGCGTGCTCAGAAAGGCGGTTAAAGATGGTTTGAGGGTTAAAGGGTTGAAATGTGGAGACAGGGAATAATTTTACTTTTGATTAGCAGTTTTAGACACGGAGGAAACATTTTCAATGCTTCACTGTACAGTTCTAGGTGAAAAACATCTTTTTTTATGGCAATCATGCTAAAATGCATCGCAAATTGAAATCCCTGGGAGAGGAGAGTATACTCACTGCGACTTCACCATCTTCCTCCAACCAGTTGGCCATGTCTTCCAGGGCTTCTTTGGCACATTGCCTGTAGGAGAGAGAGGAAGAAAGAGAGAGAGAGGGGGGAGAGATAGAGAAAGAGAGAGAGAGAGCAAGAAGGGGGTCGGAAGGGGAGAGAAGGAGGAAAGGAAGTGAAAGGAGAGATAAATGAGGACAATAATAAGAGCGAGGTGAGGGATTGAGAGAAAGAAAGGGGATGGGAGAGAACAATTGAGAGTGGAAAGAGGGAGGGAAAGAGAAAGAAGTGAATACAGATTGCAACATGTCGATGGACTCAGAAAAAATGGATGGGAGAGAAAGGGGAAGGGAGGAGAGCAAGAGGTAGCAATTAAAGAAAATAAGGGGACAGGGGGAGGGGAGCATAACAGAGAAAGAGAGAAGAGGTAAGGAGAGTATCCACAGGAGAGAGAGGGGTAAAGAGGAGAGAGAGATAGGGAGAGGGAGGTAGAGCAGAGGAT
Organism: Temnopleurus reevesii; assembly: GCA_036244855.1. Taxonomy (NCBI): domain Eukaryota; kingdom Metazoa; phylum Echinodermata; class Echinoidea; order Temnopleuroida; family Temnopleuridae; genus Temnopleurus; species Temnopleurus reevesii. The sequence goes on from BQKZ01000756.1 coordinate 74,618, forward strand.
GGGCAGCATGGAGACGGGGGTCAAAGAACGGATGGGAAGAGGGGGAGAAAGCAAGCGAAAGGGAAGGAGAGAGCAACAGAGAGGTTGTGAGAATGCGTGTTTTATGCATTCACGTGTGCGAGAGAAGCACAACCAACAAAAACACATCAATATCAATCTCATCGACAAGCTTAATTGGAAAACAGACATGATAATTCCATACGGGGTCACAAACATCTGGGTCAACATAAATTTTTCATGCATTGTTTCAATGTACACACGTAGTATGATTTAATCAAACTCCCTACGCACCAATGCAGCAAACATTAGTTTTCCCCTGAGATTTGCACAAATTCATGCTCGAAGCAGACCACATTTTTCAGCGGAGGTTTGTGCAATTACAACTGCACCTGCATAAATTCTGTGTTTCATTCGTAAACGTGAAATAAGGGCAAGTTACGAGGGAATGGGAAATAATTCCACTGGCACCACTCCAAATAGTTTTCTTTTTGCAATAAAAAAAAACAGTAAATGTACAATTAGCATTGCGGTATTGCTTACAATCATTATACTTAAGGTTCATTACTCTGAGGGCTCAAAATGGAAAAAAATCCCCGCATTTCAAGTTAAGGAAATATAAAGGGAGTTCATTATTTCAAAGATTTTATTACAAGTCCCTGTAACGATGTGTAGTAAGGCTAGGAAAAAAACTGTTTGGTTCCCTCATATTTTTGGAAAATGGCATTCGAGGGTAACCAAACAATTATTTTGGGCCTAATGAATCTCCAGAACAATTGCCATAACTTGTAACAGGTATATTCCAATAAACGGACTCAACAACACACTACTGTAAAGTTATTCAACATTTCTTAATTAGTATGCATATCAGATATTCTACTACTCAAGCAAACAATTGCAATAACTTGTAACAGGTATACTCCAATACACAGACTCAACAACACACTACTGTAAAGTTATTCTACATTTCTTCGTTGGTATGCATATCGGATATTCTACTACTCAAGCAATCAAAATTTCAACATCCTGAATTGCATCTATCAAATTAAGAGTTACGTACATGTACATGTAGATGTATCTTTATATATAAGTATTCCCAACGAATACTACAATTTTTCTTTCATAAATTCTCTGTGGCAGTAGGTATAAACTTGCACAATTAAAAAAAAAAACTAGTTAAATTTCCTGGAAATTTCACTTGTCAAGAAGTTGAACATGACTTCTTAAAATTACAATTTAACTATTTTTTTTTTACATTCAGTTCATTTATGGCATTGACCTTTCAATATGCTTCAAATATATCAACACTTTTAATAGTATAGGGTCTCAGAGGTAAAAGAAAATTATTTTCATATTGATTCAGTGCGTAAACTTAGCCCAAAATAACTTTATCCAACATGATGTAAATTTCTAGTTAAACAAATAAATAGCTCGTTCACGATTGATGTCAGATTTAATCTCCGGCAAAGGTTTTCTTGATGTTCTTCAGTGTACCTGTCAAATTGCTTCACTGTGGGAGCTAGTCTTTGTACATGCCGTCATTTTATTTATCGTGAGAAGTATTTAAAAAGAAGAATTTAAAAATTCAACATTCCAACAACTAAACAACTTTTAAATGTCATGGGTTATATAGGGAATTGGTTTTATATATAATACCAACTAGCAAAATATATCTAGATTCGTAAGATACCCATTAAATATATCAATTTCAATTCTTGACAAAAGCATAAAAATTCCTGGTGAATAGACCTGCCAGTTCTTTTGTCAACATGAATTCATTTTACATTGAAATCCACCTGCTTCTCACCAACAAAAGACCCAAACATTTCCTTCTTTTCATCAATAGGAGATGGAAGAAGCTGCCTATAGAATTTTAACCCACTTTTTCTATTCAACTTCACAATCTGTGTAAATAACGCGGGTTTGTACAAAGTGCTGCTGCAGGTATACCCTCAAAATGCAGATATTTACTTCCTGAAAAAATGCTTGTAACACCAAATTCATACTAAGCTTGTGTTTGAGCAAGCGTTAGTCAGTGAACAGCCCGAGAGGTTCGAGGTAAATAGGCCAGTTTACTAATATATTCAAATTTATGCACGTTTCTTGCTAACTAACATAGTAACATGGTATTCCTCAACAATATTTAGAATCCAGTTGGCATACATTACTTGTTGATTTGTCGGGCTAGCACCTGGCAAGCTTTTGGGCTGTCAAGAGCAAACTTATTTATGAATTTATAAGATAAGTTGACTTTTTCATATTTTCTTTCATTTTCAGTACATAAAATAAGGATCTCGCAATGAATACAATATAATTTTTTTACAACGCTGACGATTATTGCATTCTTCGTTTTCGTGGGATAAATAGGGGTATGGTTTTTATTAAATTTTATTTTATGGTCTGGAGATTAGGGGTTAGGGTTAGGTTTACAGGTCCCATGCAAGTCTATACTGCCTGTTGCATTTTCCATTCAAGCAATTGTTTCCAAAGACACTGTCCTAATATTTTGGTTTACAATAAATGATCCTACTTGACGTCATTGCAATGCGCAAAATTGCCTTGAATTCGATATTAGGCCCCTAAGAAATTTTTGGGTTGCCCTGTACCGACCAATCCTCAGATTTTTTTTTTGCTTTTCAATAAAATTAAAAATTTAGTGAAGTAATTCAGTGTATAAATTTGAAATTAAACCTGAAAAGTAATTTTCCGATGCTCCTTGTATTTTCACTCCCATATTTTCCTTACATGGATTGTGTGAACTGTGCTTGAAAAATTACAAAAAATTAACATAGGCCTTTTCCTACCAACCGATGCTTTATTCACCAATGACATTGGAGGGCAACAAAATAATTTTTTTCTCATTTATTTGCTCAATGCATGTATGAAAATCACTTGTAGAATGTGCTTGGATTCTGAAGAATCTCGAGTGACTACAGAAAAGTGAAATGTTGACACAAGCCGTTAGAATTTGCACAACACATATAATGTTCAAGTGTGACAAAGTAGAATACTCCATGGCTATCTGTCCCATGCACAACCGAACACCATTCTAACCCTTTCAGGAAGAAAGAACGCTTAAATGTGTTTTGGTTCAATAATTTTTTTATGCAGGGCTCTAAAAACATACTCAATGAATAAAGAGATGAAAAAAAATCTACACTAAATCTGAGCTTTACTTATCTGCCATCGTTTGCCGTTTCGCACAGAGAATAATTAAATTAAAAATAATCACTAAATTTGTCACAAATCCTTTAAAAGGTAAAACATTAAACATTAAAAAAACATAAATTTAAAAAAAAATAGAAAAATTAAAAAATTTAAAAAAAATTTTTGCAATGAAGATTCAATTTGTTAACATCATATTTAATTGACATATTTTAAAAACAGTTCTAAATATTAGTGTTGCCAATTTAGGAAAAGAATAGTGATTGAGTATTCTGCAAAATAATTCCTGTCCAGAATGGGTTAAAATGATTTTGGTGTATGATCATATGAATATTATGGAATTAAACTGTTCAAATAAGATGAAATTGACATGTAAATAAACTTTGCATATATGCTGATCCCTAACACAGCTCATTTAAGGTTTGCTATATTAAACTCTACCACAATAAAATTGTACAAATAATTGACAATTTAGACTGGGCCAAGACTGCTTGACTTTTTAGGTTAATTCATTTCCTTGTTTGCATGATTCTACATAGAAGCAGGAAAACTATGTCCTGCGACCGACCGTCAGGCATTTCCGGGTGAATAGCGATTAAAGCGGATTATCATCTCAACAAATTACCTCAATGTTATGACGAGATCCTTGGATTGTTGCAATTTAATTTGATAATTACTAGAAATTGTCAAATCATGATTCTTGGCTTTGAGCCATGGAAGAATTGGTATAAGTTATCTTTTTAATAATAAATGAGTTAGCACAAAGTACACATGTAATCCATCATTGATGAGATATAACATTGATGAGTTAGAAATTAATATTCAAGCCTTATAGAGGGCTATACAAAAATGGTTTTCAAACAAAGTTAAACTTGTCGTTGTTAAACCAAAGAAAATAATAAATCCTATCCTATGAAAAACAATTGGAAAAAAAACAATTAAAAAAAATCTGTTTAGAAATTTTGCAATCTAATTTTCGGCAAGCCATCCAACAAGTCACTTGAAATTAAAATCAAGTACTGTAATAATGAGAATGAGCTTATACATGTATCAAGTAAAAAAAAAAAAAGGTGTGTTAAAACCAGGGTAGTGTTTCATAAAGATGTTCGACTGTACGATAGACCAGTTTCTTTCCCGCTCTCAATCATAACTCCTGGCACTGAATCGCACCGAAGAAAGGATCACCAGTCGTTCATACAGTTATGCGTAGATCTATGCAAAGCTTTATGAAACAGAACCCAGTTTTTCATCACTGATGCAGAGATTTAAAATCCAATCTTTCTAAATAAAAAATTTGGTTGATCTTTTGTATTCTTTTGGTTTAATATAATTTTGACATTGAATGTGACATTGTGTCATGCAATGCACGCAATGAACACGCTGCCATGTATGAATTTTGTTTACATGTACATCTATATTTCTAGATTTATTGTTGTCAATTATTGACAAAGGTACATGTAATTGTATAAAGACCTTTGTAATAGATTTCTATGTATACATAATATTTTTAGGTGCTATATAATAGGTGTTCCATACAAGTAGACTGTAAATACAGACTTTATTCTAGGAAAAAAAAAACTAATTCTTGATTTAATCATTAATGGTGTTATAAATCAGCCGGAAATAAAATGTAGTTCTTCAAACACATGATATCCAACTGAACATCGTAACTTTACTTGTGTCTTTTTTAATGTGAAATCAGCCCAGACTATCAATCTGCTCAATTTCCTAAATTAAAACATTGGCCATCAACTTTATCTAAATTGTGAGATAAAATAGTGTCATAGTGTCTTTTTCATATTATAATAATATATATATATATATATATATTTAAACAATAATGAAATTAACATCAAAGTATGCTTTGCAGTCTCCAATAGTCATAATATTTACAAACAATATTAGTACCTCAATGAAAACTGAAATTGTTTGAAAAATCAGGGATGACAGCTATTGAAACTATAATCAGATCTTGTTATAAAAACTTCTTAATTTGTTTTATTTTCTTTATTTCACTATGTTCTATTTCAACACTGCAATTGTTAACACATTAAAAGTCATGGAATTTTAATAATGTATATATAATTCACAATTTTTTTTTCCCGATTTCGTGAGAAACTCTGATGAACACAAGAAACTAAAGAAATAACAACTTAAATTTGGCAAATTGTTTAACACGATAATTGAAATTTGGAAAATCTTAATCAGAGAACTCAAAGTAAATTTAAAATTTAAAATAATAAAAAATAGTGATTAAAAGCAAAGCAATGTTCATGTATTAAAAAAAAAAAAAAAGAATTGGAACTGGTAGGCAGGTAGGGGAAGGAAGCTTATGAATACATGTGTATGAGAACAAATATTATGAACAGAAATGCAAACCTTCCGATTTTCATTCAGATTAAGATTAAAATGAATCACCAAAAAGATGAATAAATTTTCTCATGAGAGAAAGGATGATTGCCCAATAAAAAAAAATGTACAGCTGTTTGGATATTCATATTCAATTTTTTACCTAATGCATATTACGGAAGTTTGTCACCACCATTTTTACTGCTTTTATCAGCAAGCTTTCATATAAACGTTGTGTGACAATGTCGTAGCAACAATCACATTGAAACAAGTGCTAAAAGAATAACATGCATTCAAATATCATATCAGTGTGCATGTTGCCCGTTTTTTTCACTCAATGCTTGGATTCCAGTTTGATAAAACTAAACTACTACATCACTGGAATTAATAAAAAAAAAATATGCTGTCTCATATTTTGAAATGGGAGCAGTTACCCCTTGTTAAAACTGTTAAATTGTTTACTAAAATGCGACAATGGTCATTGGTTAATGCTTCCTTTTAAAAGCAAGATAACAAAAAAAAAATTGAAGAATACATTTTAATGTCATTGTATACAGTACTGAAGGCTACAAAAGCAGACAGCAACTAAACAAGCAGAGCAGAAATGATTAATTAGAGTAATGGTCAGTTTTCATTAGCCTTGAAATGTGTTGCATTCCAGCATTGTAAATATTGTAAGCACCTGGGGCATAATAATATTTATGCAATTGCTATATACATGCACCAATTAAGTTGTTGTAACTCCAGTGCCAGAGCAAATTCCTAAAAAAATAGATGCTTTTATTACATAGGCATCCATTGCATAATGTATGAACTCCATGCATTAACGATTTAAAACTGAAATGCAGTGAAGAGAAAATTAAAGAAAAACCTATCTAGAATGCAGTTAGAACAAATGAATTGTCAAAATGTTAAAATGATTGTGGGTTAGTTTCTAGAATGAACATATATGTGAGAAATTCAGCGCAAAGCATCTCCCTGAAAACATAATGTAGTACTTTCAATTTGGTAAAAGCAACATAACCATCTTGATTTTGACATACTTCTAATACAGTTTTACCATAAATCTTCAATGACAATTTATCAAGACATTTATAAATTTTGATAAAGAAATGAAAGGAGAGAATGTCTGCGGGAGATACTTCCAAAGGATCATCCTAAAATGCAGGCCATGCTCCACAAAATATAGAATTTATTTATAAAAACTTTTAAATATTTTCCTATCCTGAACCTGTAGCTTACAACATGGAAAATGGATAAAAAAAACATGTATATATTTCAATTAAAAAAAATGATAAGGAATTGAACAATGAAATAATGAGAAACTGCAGAGGGGAAATGTTTACTTTTAGCTGGGCTGGGCGACAACAATTGATCCAGTATCACAAAATGGCTATGTTGGTAGTGCGAGTTATCAAAGCAATTCATTGTGCTCTAATAATTTTCAGGCTATCAACTTCTTAAAATATATGATATCACATTTAAATTACAGAACTTACATGTCCTTTTCCCACCAGGAATAGCCCATATTTTACCCTAAAACATCAGTTTGCAAATTTTTGAAGCAGTTCAAAATCTATTAAGAGCATTCTAAATTCATGAATACATATTTGTAAAGATAGAGAAAACACTAAGCTACATTTTTATGAAATACTATTTTGCACTACATCTGCTGCTATACTATCTGCTATTCCTGAATCAGCAATGTTGCCAATTTCAGGAGAGAAACAGGAAAAGACTGTGCTTTGAAAGACCCCCACCAACATAACCATCTCGGAGAGTGAATACTTACAAACGAATCTTATAAGCCTCAGAGTTGTCATGGCGGAAGAAATCATGAGATATTTCACCCGTTACCATCTTGCGCCGATATTCACCGACATTGAACACTGTTTGAGATGGGTGGAGACAAGAAAAAAATGGGTACTCCACTGAAAAAATGTACAAGTCCTAGTGCAGACCTGCTAACTAGAATCAGACTCCTCACTTTTTCTCTTTGCAGTTGTTGGGGAAATACCAAGAAAAAAAATAGCAGGAAAAAGTTAGAAACAGAGCCATTGCCAAAGGCACTGCATCTATAAAATTTGGCAAATTTCATAATACTTTGGCATTACACTTTTGTGGCAACAATTTCACAAAACGCTTGATAATGCTTAAGATGGTGGAAAAACACACCGGTCAAGCATTCAAAATTCTAGTCATCATTTTCTGTCCGAGAAGACATGTTGTTTGCATAAATTGTCCCAATAATTACCAATACCCCAAACCACAGGTTTCCAGTGAAGATTCTAATTTCAGTTTGGCAGGTCTGCTAACGCCCCAAATCACTCTGCATTTTATGTTTTTAAGGGTACTTACAACCGAAGTTGTTGGGCCTCGTCATTATCTTGCCTAAAGAAGTCGTGAGGACTCTTCCCGCCCACAGCCTTTCGCCTGTACTCGCCAACATTGAACACTATTAAAAACAAAATCATAAGTTACCACAAAAAAGACAAAAAAAATCACCAAAAGGCCTCACGGATCGCTTTCTTTGAGGTAAGAAAAAATTGTAAAGAAAAATTTCAAGTTGTATGGATTCAATAATAAAACACCCAATTCATATTCATAATAAATGGAAAATACAAAAAATGACCCACTTTATCAAACAAATCCATTTGAATTGAAAAATTATTCATATTATTGAGCACTCCACATAGTGGAATTGGTTCTACATACATTGCATTACGATTATAATAATTATTATCATTAAATACGTAAATAATAAACATATCGAAAAAAATAGGGAAAAATTTCAGTTGCCTATTTTTAAATATGTAGGTTAAGTTCAGATTCGAGGTCAGTCTCTGAAATGAATGGGGAGACAAATAATGAAGGAATGCACAAATGAGATGGATTGAGAAGTCCATTCATAAAAATATTGAAAGGTCAAGTTCTGGACAACTGACCTCTTGGGGCTTGATTTCTAAGAACCACCTCTCAGCAAATTTGACAGGAAAGCGGGTCACTGTATCAAAGGTTATGTATTGGCCTGAAAAGTAGATCAGTATTCACACTTCACTTTTATTTGATCATAACAAATAGAAATCTCTTTGATCATACATGTAATAGTTGATGATCAAAATCTTGATTAAAGAATATTCATGTTTTTACTTTATTCTATTTGAATATCTAAATACATTAGTTATCTCCTCCACAAAATATAATCATAAATATTATTACCAAATACCATTGACATTTCATGGAATCTGTTTTTCCCCTACAGATAAACACAAATTCTCCACTTCACAAACTAGTATGTGAAGACAAATCACTGATGGTCAAACATCAGTGCTTAAAATCAACTTACTTCTTGATTATTTCCCCCTTTTATTCATTCATTTTTCTTTCTATCTTTCTTTCCTTTTCCCTTTATTTTATTTCTCTTTCATTTTCCTTCTTTTTGCTTTCCTTCATTAATTTCCCTTATTCTTTCCCACATCTTGTCATTTTCCTTCCCTTTCACTCCCTCTTGTGGCCCCTTTCTTTTCCTAACTCTCTGCCTCCTCTCTCTTATCCCCCTAACCTTTTCTTTCCCTCGTATGAATTATTTTTCTCAGCATTTCTTCAACTCCTCCCACTCTCTCGCCTCCCATCTCCACCTTATCTGCATTTGTCCTCTTGTTTTTAAACTACTGGTATTGCCAATAATAGTTTGTATTCTGCATGAATTTGTATTGTAAAAAATGCCAATTCAGCTTGGTAGATATTTTTCAACTACTTGTATTGCCTTGATAATAGTTTATAATCTGCATGAGTTTGAATCGTAAAAAAGTGCAATTCAGCTTTGACAAAGCAATTTCTAATTTCAATAAACCACCATTTATCTATCAATCAACCTCTCTTCCATCTCCTCTTATTCTCCTCCCCTCTCCTGCCTCTGTCTCTGCAAATGTATGCACCGACAACAAGGCACGTAGCCATCAATTCCAGCAATATCCATCACCTCTTACCCTCATCAACACTGATGAATTTCACATCACCAGATTATCAGGAGAGGCGCAGTAATTGATGAACTACAGCAGCAGTGTGTGAAAATACCAATCTACTTTTCATGTGCCCTATACAAACACGGCAGATTTTTACTTGTTCACAATTCTTTTTTAACCCTATGATTACATGTATGGTCATAAAGTGTGGTTTATTCAGTTAATAATTGTGTAGATTGAATTTTTGCAAGACTTTAATTAAGAATGTTTCTAGATTCATCAACAACACTGATGAATTTCACATCACCAGCTTATCCTGAGAGGCACTGTAATTGATGAACTACAGCAGTAGTGTGTGAAAATACCAATCTACCTTCATGTGGCCAATACAAACATAACCGATTTTTATTCCTTCACAATTTTCTTTTCAGCCCTGTGGTTACGTGTATGGTTTTAAATCAGGAATACATTCAATTAATGGTTGTGTTGACTGAATTTTTTGCAAGTCTTGAATAAAGAACGTTGAGAATAAAGATTCATCAACACTGATGAATTTCAAATCACCAGCTTATCCGGAGAGGCGCTGTTATTGAAAAGCAGCAGTGTGTGAAAATACCAATCTACCTTCATTAGGCCAATACAAACATAGCAGATTTTTATTCCTTCACAATTTTCTTTTCAGCCCTGTGGTTACGTGTATGGTCTTAAAACAGGGTTGCATACAGTTTAAAAGTTGTATTGACTGAATATTTTGCAAGTCTCCAATAAAAAAATGTTGAGGATAAACATTCCAGAATAGAATATAAGGAAAAATGATTTTTAAATAAACTAAATTTGTGTGTCGTGTTTATTGGTTTTGACAATAATTCCCAATTTTTACATTCACTTCGCAACAAAAAGTGTAAGGCTTTAAAATAATCGAGAAAAAAAATTCTTACTGACAAACACTATCTATAGAAAAAAAAATCACATCTGAGGGCAAAAAAAATTTGTCATTTTGGAGGCCTTACATGTATAGGTATCATGTAAAATTAAAAAAAATTCCTGTCAAACATTTCCACTGACCTTTCGTATTGATACCGATCCAGTTGAGGTATCGCGAAAGTTTCTTGGCGATGTACGTCTTCCCTCTAGCAGGTAGACCGACCATTACGATCACTGCATGGGGTTTGTGAAGGCTTGGCATGTGAGCTGTAAGAAAGGAAACAGAATGGAAATGTTTCAATTAGAGTTCCAATTCTAAACAACATGGCCGGATTTGATAGAGTAGGTGTAAATTAAACCAAAGGTGAGATGTAGTCTACAGAATTTTTGAACAAATATGCAGGAATATTTGCTTCGCGAATGCAAGATATAAGATCAATGAGCATGATTTATTTGTCCAATTCACTTCAAAATTTTTTCTGTATGTCTGATATTTCTGCAGTCTGCTTTTAATCAATGCAAGATCTCCTTTGTTTTGCACAGACCCAGTCTTCAATCAAACTGTTAAAAATATGAGAATTTATTCCAAATAAAAAAATTTTCCTTCAACAACAAAAAGAAATTTACAATCTAGCAATTTATGATTGTAATGAAATGATAGAATAATTAGTACATAGATTGATAATAGAAATAGAGTAAACAAATTGTTTACTACAATGTCACTGTTTATATAGAATAAAGTGGCATTTGCTTATGATATCAGCATAGAGGCAGGTACTGTATCCATGTCATGAACTTCACACTAAGGTATGACCATAGCTAATCAACCTTGCCAGACATAAGCATGGGTTGAATTTCAATTTAAAAGCCTTGGCCTTCTGCCGAAAATTGTCCAGGCAGTTCAAGGTTTGTCTCTGTACCAAACCCTATTATGATATTGAATTAAAAGTGTTTGCTCAGTAGAGGTTGTGATGAAAAAAATTGACATAAAATCTAGAAACTGTTAAATGCACAAACCAATGTGCTTGAAAGGAATGAAGTGTTGTTTGTATTTTGGTAATTTTTAAAGTAAATGTTAGTGTTACAATCGAAGGCTGATGAACATTCACTCCAACAGAATTGCACTTGAGGTCTTTGCACCAGCACTTCTAGCATTGGACAAACTGCATTTCACTATGATCTGTGGACAATTTGAATTTCCATTTATATTTTGTGTGTGGCAGTGTCCTGGCGGGAGTGACAATACCATTGTTATTTGAACTTTGGCAATAATGTACATCATTCCTTGGAAAATTTTACTCTAATACGTGGTGAACATGTTGAAAATTTGAACCATGTGGATAATTTCCAATGAAGTTCACATTAAAGAAATTATCAACCCTTTGAAGTGCTGGCCAGTATTACTGAGTCTTGGGGGAAATTTGGTAGCATCCTCTAATCAATAGCTAATTAATCATATTTAATCATTTTATGGCTATAAATCCAATGTATCCAGGAATATAATTCTTATTCTGATAACATAAATTTTGTTCTTGAAATCGCTATAAGATTCTGTAATTTTAGAGAGGGAAGGTCAACGTTATTTGTGGCAGCCTCAAAATCTGGGCTTCTGTAGACGTCTGTCGCCTCCAATGGGTTAAAGCACCTTCAATGCCGCTTCTGCCATTAACGATCTACAACTTGGCTTTTGGTGTGGTCGACCAGTACGGCTACGATCAATCCAACATAAATGTATGTTCTAGTGTGAAAGAGGTGTTCCTTTGACCCAAATACCAAGTCGCCCCTGTCATATATTGGACAACAACACGTGCGCTGTCTGACACATTTCTTCGTGCAATCAACGCATCGAAACGATTCAGGGTAGTCCACATGACAAGAAACCATTTGTCAAAAAACATCTTAGTTGCTTTAAAGAATTAAAATGAAAATTTTGAAAATGTGCCAAACAAAAATTGCCAAATGAGGGGGCAAGGGCCGGAGGCAAGGAAGCAGGGGAAGCAAATAGGAAATCTCTGTGGGTAAATGCGGTTTTAAGAAGACAAGATTGCTTTCTAAAATAAAATCTCTATGTCACAACTTATTTGTCCAAGATTTCAATTGTAGAAATCTTTATAAAATTATAGGATTATTTTAGGGGAAGGGATGGGCGGGTGTGTTGAGAAATATCTCAATTCCAAGTCAAAATTCCCTAAATAGTATACAGCATTTTATGTCTATCAGGGACTAATTTTCCTAGTATTGCATCACAATGTGTTATGTATTTTAGCATGGACATTAAAGATATTTTGTTCAGCAAAATTTTCATAGTAGGACTGTATCATTAAATCATTGAAAACGTTTCCTAATTATATAAAACTGCTTATCAAATGTGAAAAGTAAAATTATTCCCTGTCTATTGACAGAAACCCTGTTCAGATCTATTTCTAAAAGCGGCTACCACTACATTGTAAACTAGTTTCCAAAGCCAGTTCGGAAGGCTAGTTGTGTGCCCGTTCAGAATAGAGGCTAGATTGTTTAAAACTGGTTTCCGTCACCCATTGGCTGGCCTTAATCCGAAGATGAAATGGTATGCAATATATGCATTGTCCAATATCAAACAAAAAAACAGATAGATTCACTGAATCATTGTGTTTCTCTACTCGAGTCTGCCTTTAGACAATTATGTAGACCTATTTTAAGGATTCAGTAAACCTATTTGGCATAGTATTATTAACTTTTATTGTAGTGGAGTGAAGCAGTTATGCAAATGTTGCATGTAACTGGGTTGGTATGGTCTTAATAGCGTCTACTGGAATCACAGCACAATCCATCTTGTTTCAAAAGTACTAAAGATATGCATCATACAACAGCATAATGGATTTCACTATACCAGTGGGAAATAATCATATATATGTACAATGCACTCTTACATATAGGTGATTTCATTATGAGCATATGCGAAATACCATCACTTTTTCAACAATCTAAGATTTTAAAACTTGTGTGAGCAGGTTTCAAGTTTCAAAAACCTGAGTCAAGTAATGAAAGATTAGGGTGAGTGGCAGAGAGTTACCTTGAATTGCTTTTTTGCATCAACTCATAGAGAAATCATCTGAATGTTTCACATAAAAGAAGCTACAGAACACGTGTAAATTCTTCAGGGGAATTTGTTGTTAATCATCTTTCTTGTTGCATTAGATTTTTGAGAGCGCAAATCTTTAATACATCTCTTTGGTCGTACACAAACGATAAGGCCCTGGTATTTAATTTCCTGAATGACACTTTTGACAGGGACATGTTCAACCCCAGGAACGCAAGCTTTGATGCATTTCCTCATTCTTTCAAAGACAAAGTAAGGGTCATTCCATGTCAAATCACCCAAAGAAAAAATAAATTTGAATCATGTTTTCTCCAAATTTGTTCATATTAGATAGATATGGCATAGAGTGCAGGTGGTATTGGGAGTACTGTGAAGCAACTTGTGGCTAAGCTCCATCGAACAATTGACTAACATCAGTAAGAACTCATCTGACATTACAGTTACTCATATATAAGTCCCAGTATACATGTCAGAATGTATAAAATTATATTGGAATATGCGTAACCATTATCCAACATAATAATCTATGTGTGGGACAGTATACATTTTTGGAAGCTTCATACACGCCATATTTAAAACTCTATAAAAAACAAACAAAAAATAATTTATCTCCAGTTTTCACATATTTTGTAGAAAAGATATTGAATATCATATATGCAAAATATTATCCAAAAATATTCTGACATTCATGGTAAAATTCAAGGTCAAACCAAAGGTCAAAAGGTCATTACTATTAAAATTGCTCCTATGTGAAAACAAATAGCACAGTTAGATAGCTTGGTTTATTCCCTTTCCAATGATACCACTCACATTAAATTTGCACCAGCGGTTGCCGCGCAAGGGTCGTTAGAAAATGGCCGGCCACGCCCATTTTGACCGAAAACCCTCTTAATGGGCGTGTCATAGCGTGAGAACCGTAAGTCGGACCACGCTAAAAAAAATGATTTGGGCTTAAATTATAGAGTCAATTATCCTATACATTAAGTTTGAACAGATTTGGAGTCGGTACGATTTCACCCATTGGGTGAATTGACATGGAATGACCCGTAAGTGGTCCTGTGTTGGACATGTACTGCTCGCTGTTACAGGGAATGATGATATTCTATCATATCAAAGCAATTACCTTATATTTTAAAATGAACCCATTCCTTTATAAAGTAGTGTGCAAATAAAGTTTATATTTGGCCATTGCAAACTTAATTCAAATAAAAACGTCTTCTAATAGTGGAAAATATATTTCACCTTCAAGAACATAAAAAGGGGACTATTGGTCTTCTGTTGAGCTATAGACAGATTAGCCAAATACAAAGTTGATTGTACTTCAAGTCTTGACCATTAATTTCTTTAGACTTTCCATTCCTACATGTACATGTACATTCTTTGTTTACAATGAAACAAGTCCAACACCACTACACTAAATTTTTGTTTTGATATTGAGGATGGATAAGAAAAAAGAACCGAGCCAATATTTACCACCCCCCCAAAAAAAAAAAATCATACTTACTTCCGTTCTCATTTTTACAGAGGTACACAGGGTTCCAATAATTCCCATTATTAGTCATTTTGCAAGTCTATAACATTTGCTAAATTCCAGTACAAAAGTTTTTTGTCAAATCAGGCTAGAGATACAGTTCCATCCAAATCACCAAACTGAGTATGCCACATCAACATGGGCGTGAGGCAATGAGAAATAAATCACTATAAAATTATCACTATAGTCCAAATATTGTGGATGAATGCATGCAGAAGTAGCTCTTTAGAAAAGCACGTAGACAGATACGTTAATAATCCCAGTCTCCCAGGCTGAAGTCGTCTGCTTTCAGCCCTGTTCTGATTGATCAAACATAAACAGCCCAGCTAACACACAGTGACTACATGTACATGATGCAATGCAAGACTGACCCCCAATCAGCTGTACAAGTTTTGTGAGCGGTAGTCTGTAAAAGCAGACCCATTTGAGATACTGGGGGGGGGGGGGGGGGGGGTACACTTCTGCTTTCTTGTGGTCGAGTCAAGATGTATGCAGCAAAGTTGAACACTGCAAATAATCATATCATCTTTAAGTGTATTACATTGGTGGTTGGACAGGACTTTACTTTTTTAAAAAACACTTAAAACCCCTCAAGGACAATGCGGACCATTATTTAAAAGAGGGTTGATCAGTTGGAGGGAGGAATCATTCAATGCTTAATTTTTAGTCATATTTCATGTAGAAATTATAAGAACAAGAAGTTAAAGCCAAGTGAAAGAACATTACAAACTAAATTGCAAGTTCTAAATTTGAAAATACTGCATGTATCTTTGAATTCATTCTGATTTTTTTAATTTTTATTGGAATGAAACAATTTGGAACAACAAAGGGTAAGGTTGAATATTTCCATAGTGCCAGTCCATAGAAAATTAAAATGAAACAATCCATTTTCCCTTTGGAAGGGAAGGGGGACTTTTACCTGATGGTATACAGCACTATTCTGATCATTGGGTCTGTGCATGAAGACTAGGCTCAGTGCACCAATCAAATGAGGAGGAGATGACACACCTCCCTGCAATCCAGCACGCTGCTATTGTCATGAGTTCTAAGAATAAATACTAAAGAAGCTTATTGATGTGAGGAGCAAATCAATCGCCCTCCATTGAAAATTGCCTAAACTGAGTTTCTAACATTTCATTGCAATTATCATACTGTTCAAATGTTCAAGAAAACCTGAGAAAGTCATTTTCAGATGTTCTTTGGATTTTTCACTCCCTTCTAAGTCTTTAATTTGTACATCATACATCTAATCGTGGTTTTTTTTTGTAAGTCTTATCTTCGACATATAATTTGTGTAAACAATTTTTTATAAAAATAAATTTGTCCAACCAACTGACACTATTTACCAAAAAAAAAAAGCAAAATAAAGAAAAACTCTTTGAAAACCGAACAATTTTGTTTGTTTATTCTCATGATTTATTATTATTATTATTTTTTTTTTGGGGGGGGGGGGGTGGGGGCAGATGTGAATTAAAGCATGTCCAATAGGAAAAATAATTGGAAGGGTGAGATGGGTGGATTAGGAAAATACTGAACAGTCTCAAGTGGTTAGAATCTCCTTACAAACAAGAAATTGGAACAAACATATTTTGTGTGAGCCCAAGTTTTCATACACCATGTCTACTGCCCTCTATAGGTTCAAACTTTATATCAACCAGCACAAATCCCAGGATCTTTCTGAATATTGCAATGATACTTCATATTCAGTCTGAAATTTCAGTAAAAACTATCTTATGCGGAAACATGTTGCCTTCTTGGAAAATAAACTGTTGTTGGACAAGTGCATTCTCTATTTTTACTAATTGAATACACTATCTATTCTTGACATGATGCAGAATGTTTTTAGACATATACAGAAGAGTCTACCAAAAAATAATATTTGTTCATCAGGACCAGAAAGATCAGATGAACAGAACAAAAAGTTTAAGAAAATTGAACAACTGACAAAGAAAAAGTTATGGATGATTGAATAATTAGACAAATTAGCAACTGATGATGTCATTGGTGCACAACTGATCATTTATCATATTCAATCACTGTTATGAAATGCTACTTCCCCCCCCCCAAAAAAAAAGGATTTCCTCAAAATGTTAGCAATAGGTTATCTTCATGATAGATGTAGATTTAATACAAAATTTGAATCGTTCTATATAAATGATGAATTTGTACCATAAATATAAAGACAATTCTGGCTAGTAGTGCATCCAGGAAGCTCATCTTTTTCCTTCAAATCTGTAAAAATTCATAACTTCTTTTATCATCCATCAAAAACTATTATTTTGGTTTAGACTCTTCATTTAATGTACAGTGTACAAATATTAATTTTAAGTTTGTTGAAAACATGGTTGGAGCAGTCTAAAACATTCCATACCCCTTTGATTAAAATGGTTTATTCAACGGGAACCGACCAACCCCTTGAATTATCAAAATCTCATTGAATGAAGAAAAATTAGACGCGAGAATATGAGCAAAATCGGACAACCTGTTCAAAAACGTTTTCAAAGTCACAGAGATATGACAATACCTGTGCGATCTGCAACATTGACAGAACATGTGACATAATGTTGGACAACTCCTCATTTGCTCTGTATACAAAATATAACATTTTCTTCCTTTTCTCGGAAAAGTCAAAAAAAGTTTGGTTTTCTGCTTGTACACGTATAGCATTTGTTTATCGATTCTGCATGTACTTTGAGAAGAATCAAGTTGAACTCTACTTCTAAATTTTACAATGATCCATTTTTCAAATTCTATGTACAAAGTGAATGAGGAGTTGTCTGAAATGACATCAAACTATTCACAGCGCAATAGGATTGAAGGACTTCTTATTCATGAATAAAATAAAAGACTCTCATAATTGTTCATTTTGAAACTCTGTGCGTGTGTGTGATTGCATTTTAATTAAATAAAACAGAAAAAAAAAGAAAAGAAACATTTTTGCACTCACAAGCCAGGGGCAACCGGTGGCGGGGGAGCAGGGCTGCTAGGGGGGCTTTGGCGACACCAAAGATAGTCATCATTAACTATTAACAGGATGTTTTGACACGTCATGTTTGCAGTCGCTATTGAAACTTTTTCATTTGCTAGAATATGATGAAAATTGGCAAGTACCCTCATTATGAATCAAATACAAAAATGGTTCTGAGATTACTTGGCCCTAAGAATGGGAAGATTCAATAATAACAGGGCCCAAATTTTGTAAACTATGTTATCTTCTATGTTAAGAAAAACAATGTTAACTGTCATAACAAACCCTTAATTGCGCGCAATAAGCACTTCTTAAGGGTGGGTGCGAATGGGTCTCTTTTAACATTATACAAGCCCTGCAGGCACCGTGAAAATATCAACCAATGGCCCATTGTAATTTTGAATTATTATGACAATTAATATACTTATTGCTATTAAACATAAAAGATTTTCTGAATTTTGGCCCAGGTCATTTTCCATTACTGTGTGATCACATGGAGAAAGTGTAACATATTAGGTAAAGTTGTACAGTCCCCCCCCCAAAAAAATATATACAAAATCTTTATAGTGAAAGTGATATCTACTCTCCTTTGGTGCTCACAAGTAACCAACAACTCTCCCTTTCTCCAGCTTTTTCTTGCATATCTCAGCATTTGTTGCAAAAAAAATCAAATAAAAAAAATAATAATACCAGATCTATATTGACCACTATAGCTAGAACTACTTAGATCTAGATTATCTAATTCTCCTGCCAGTGTCTTACATTTTTACATGACATATGCATGTCGAGTGGCTACTGAACTTCAGGGGTGGTATCTGAAAAGTTCCTTCATAACTTTCTTCCTAAATCTTTGAGTTAGGAACAAGCTAAAATCGTTCATAAGACGGATATCACAATCTTTTTCTCTTGTAGGACTGCCTTCTTCCTTCCTTCCATCACGCCCATTTTGATCCCTTGACCAATTGTACAGACTGTCATGACCAAGCGTCAGTGCTTGCGCTTGTGCGCTTGGATGCTTATGTTGCATTCCGCGCTGTGTGGACTAAATTCACCAAAATGTTTCACTTGCAAAGTGGCAACAATCGTACAGACTGTCATGACCAAGCGTCAGTGCTTGCGCTTGTGCGCTTGGATGCTTATGTTGCATTCCGCGCTGTCTGGGCTAAATTCACCAGAATGTTTCACTTGCAAACATGGCACAGATGAAATAAGACGGCTTGATCTGACAAATTTCAGGAGAAAATTCTCTTCAAAATTTCTTATCTTTGACATTTCAATTAAAGTAAAGTATCCTTCTTGCTTGTCAAGCATATCTTAGTCAATAAGAATTTCAACCTATTTTGTAAATATTTTCCCAAATACATGTATGGGCAAATGTAAGATCAAATTTAGGATCGTCTAAGAAGATTTTCAGAATCCCTGAGTTTCAGAGTACACGCATATTTTGATTAGTATTACACACCAAAGCACTAGGTACTTTTTTTGGGGGGGGGGGAGGAGAGTGTCACCTAGGCCAAAGTTAGGAAGACATTTAGGAAGAAAGGAAGAAAGATAATAAAACGTTTGCTCAGGAATATTGATCTGAGAAAGTGATTCAGAATACTGCCCCAGGTCTGCCTTTGGCTTAAATTGACTCAGTTTGTTGACAATTCTAGCAATTTTTCTGTCTAGCAAAAAAGTTAGTGTGTCTGAATGATGTGATTTTAATGTTTTTAGGCTTAGTCCTAACCAACACTGGAGACTTAGCTTAGCCGGTTCCAAGACAACTCGATCCAGAAGTCGAACAGGAATATCCCATATGCAATCTCTTGGAGAGTAATTGAGGACTTTTGTGGCCATGAGGGGGTACTTGGCCAACCTTAGTTTGGAAGGGAAAAAAGTAATTCTAAAACACCTCAAACTTCCAAAGGTTATAGAATACACACAAAGCATTATTGTGGAAGTTCAAGATGTTCTTGAATGACCTTTTTTTCCTTCCAAACTAAGAATGGCCGAAAACTCCCAGTTACTCTAACGTTTGTCTAGATTAGGCCGAGTTGTACGGCCTTCGACTTACGTACAAGCTAACCAAGTCAGGTCAATCGAATTTCAAATCAATTGCAATTGTCTAGATCCATCTCCTTCGACAATCAATGAACAATTTGGGAAACATTTGACGCCCTACAATATCTAGATTTGCAAACATGGACTTTGAGGGCCCTTCCACACATGTATCCATTTGTGTACAAACTAACAGAGCGGTCCGGTTGTGCATCTGCAATGTTTTCACAGTGCATTAGTTTAAAGTTACTCTTTTTTAGATGAAAATCATTGAAATTTTCGAGGAATTTTCTCAAAATTTGAAAGCCAAGGAGATAAAATTACTTTCAAAATATGTGATCAAATTTAGCTTAAGTCTGTTGTTAGTAATCTAACTGTTCAGTTATTACTTTTGAACTTGTTTTGTGATGAGGATGGGTTTCGGTGCTAATGTACTTTTGTATCCACCCATGCACAGCATGTGCGGCGAGAGTATCTTGTGTTACACCTGCGGGAATCAGCAGTCAGATGTTTATGCTTGCAACTTTTACATGGCGCACACACGCCAGCTGGTCCTAAAAGTCCATGTTTGCCTCGGTTTGCCTTAGTTCCCAAATTGCGCATTTCATGTAAAAATTGTAAACATCGGTGGCAGAAGTCCAAAATACACACAGCTTAATAGCTATAGATAGCTCTCTGGAATAGTTTTTGACATTTTTTGACATTGTCAATGTCAAAAAATGTCAAAAACTATTTCATAGAGCTATCCGTAGCTCTTCTTCTTCTTCTTCTTCCAATGCGAGTACATTCGTCTGGAAAGAGTAATATCGTACATTGTGCGGTGCTGTGAACTGTGTGTCGTGTTGTATTATCGAGCTCCAAATAAGACTTTATTTATACAAAAGTTTGTACTGAAAGTGCTCCTCGTGCGAGTAAAAACAGACTCCTCCTTCTAGTCCTTGCACAGCGTCAACCCTACCAGTCGTCTTCTGAATACTTCAGACGAAGACGATGATGTGACATTGGCAGGGAGATCGTTCCACAGGCAGATGACACTGGGAAAGAAGGAGTATTGAAAGCTGTTGAGTCTGCACCGCTGATGACGGAACTGTGCTGGTCTTCGTCCAGACGATCTTGTTGCTGGGTATAGGTATGGTGGTTCAGGAGGGATGGCAACCAAACCGTGGAGTATTCTGTATAGTATGGTGACTTTGAGGTGGGCCCTTCGCTCGTGGAGTGTCTGCCATTTCAGTGATTGGAGCATCTGGGTCACACTGTGTCTGGGATGGTAGTCTCCTACGCAGAATCGAGCAGCTCTTCTCTGAACCATATCGAGGCGTGAGATTTGTTCTTGAATGTAGGGGTCCCAAGCAGATGAAGAGTAGTTGAGGATATGCTGAACATAGGTCTTATAGGCCTGTTTCCTTAACTTTCTTTGGGCAGCTACGTAGGTTTCTCTGAATGAACCCTCGAGTGCTATAATAGCTTTTTTACACGTGCAGTCAATGTGAGTCTTCCAGCTCAGCTTGGAGTTGATGTGCACTCCGAGATACTTGGCGTTGTCAACTAGAGGCAGTTCAATTCCATGCAAGGAGTATACGGATCGAACAATGTTCTTCACTTTATTTGTTACTCTGAGTACTTCACACTTGCTAGGGTTGAATGACATCTGCCACTTGGTTTCCCATCCTTGTAGGTGGTTAAGGTCTTCCTGGAGAGTGTCTGCGTCAGCTTGTGAGGTGATGCGTCGATAGAGGAAGCAATCATCAGCAAACATCCGCAATTCTGAACTCACACATTCTGGCAGGTCGTTGATGTATACCAGAAAGAGGAGGGGGCCGAGCACTGTCCCTTGGGGGACGCCTGATGAAACTCTCGCTGGGTCAGACTTCACACAGCTTCACACAGCTACACACAGCCACAGGTAACCATCCACAAAACAAGTCCAAAAGCGACTTTAATTACATTTTATAAACAGGATAATGGATTTAAATGTTATTTTCTTTCCCCTCCTTCCATATTTCAAGAAAATTGTTGAAAATTAAATCGATTTTGATGTTAAAAAGTGTAACTTGGGCTAGTCCGAAAGCTTCGGAAGTTTGGTCTCTTCACTTGTGGGTGATTGTTACACTTTGTTCCACCTGGCCACCCTGCATTACGAAATGCAGGGTGGCCAGGTGGAACAAGGTGTAACAACCACCCAAGTGAAGAGGCCCCAAGCCTTCGGACTAAACTTAGGCCAACTTTACAAACGTTTATTTGTCGAATCTGGTGCAAAGATCATCGCCAAATGGCAATGGCTGCACTACCGCACGTTTCCATACACAAATTGAATACATCACGCGCATCTTGGCACTAATCTCCGGGTTTTGCCTTTGCCTCTAGATCTATGCTGGGCAAACCCGGAGAATAGCGACCAGATGCGCGCCATGTATTCAATTTGTGTACAATCCTATGGAAGCGTGCGGTAGTGCGTCGGCGATGATTTTTGCACCAGATTCGACCAAGAAACATTGGCAAACCCGGAGAATAGCGACCAGGTGCGCGCGATGTATTCAATTTGTGTACAATCCTATGGAAGCGTGCGGTAGTGCGTCGGCGATGATTTTTGCACCAGATTCGACCAACAAACATTTGGTAAAGTTGGCTCAAGTTTACACTTTTAACACCAAAATCGATTAAATTTTCAAAAGATTTCTTGAAATATTGATGGAGGGGAAAGAAAATAACATTTAAAACCATTATTGTGTTTATAAAATGTAATAAAAGTCGCTTTTGGACTTGTTTTGTGGATGGTTACCTATGTGTATTTTGGACTTCTGCCGCCGATGTTTGCAATTGTTACATGGCGCGCGCACGCAATCTGGTCGCTATTCTCCGGGTCTGCCGAAACATTTGTTACTGGGTTAAGTTTACACTTTTTAACACCAAAATCAATTTAATTCTCAACAAATTTCATGAAATATGGAAGGAGGGGAAAGAAAATAACATTTAAAACCATTATTATGTTTATAAAATGTAATTAAAGTCGCTTTTGGACTTGTTTTATGGATGGTTAGGCTACCTGTGTCGTGTGTAATGTGTATTTTATAATTTTGGACTTCTGTCTGAGCTGACGCCGAACATGGCGCGCGCACGCAATCTGGTCGCTATTCTCCAGGTCTGCCCTATGCTGAAAGATTTCACAGAGAAATATAAACATCACAATCTAAAAACGCCAGGCATAGAATGGGCCCTATCAGTATCACATTTACATGATTGATAGCAGCACTTCACCTCAGTCCCACTCCTTCACATTCCACGCATGTTTCATTTCATTTTCCTTTTCCTTATCTCGCCATCATCAACTAACTTACCGGGGCCAGAAAAGTGCCATAATCGCTGAGAAGGCGTCTTTCCAATTTTGCGCAAATCAGTCTGTCCCACTTCGTCACCATTTCCATCTTCATCATCATCAAGATCTCTTGGCAATCCAGCAAAATTCGTCTTTTTCTGAGCCATTTTCGACAGTTATTTGCAACTTGCACTGATCATCAATTTTGGCAAATCTCGTTCTCACATATCGCGGATATCGCGTGATGATATCGATATCACATGTTCAGCGCATGAGCTCCAGCAGGTTCAAGAAAAGTGTACAATGGTTTCTGGACCTTGTATAACTTTTTTTTTAATCGTTTGCTATTTCTGATCAATGTACAGATACAGTTTCACAAAATATTATGGCCACGATCTAAAAAGAGGGAGGCCGGGGGGCTGTTCAAATAATCAATTAATGAAAACTAATTAAATTCAGCCAAAATTTATTGAAAAAAAGCTTTCCCCTACCAGACAAGGGGGTGGTATTCTCGAATCCCACATCCATGACCAGACAGTCTTTATTTTAGTATCATGTTTGGGTAACAAAACAATTTTTTTTCTTGATTAAGATGAAAGTGGGGTGGACTCGTCTGCCATTTCTGCCCGGCCCAATTCCGACAGGCCTGGTACAAAATGATAGCTTTGTGCATACACCGACCTAGTTAATGACAGGAAGCCTTTCACCACGAATTCTATCACTATTCACTTCCTAAATTGGCAACACTAAAATATTCAATTGTGTGGGGTTTTTTTTTATTTTTTTTTTTTTTAGAAATATGCCAATTGAATATCTTTATTGCCAAAAGATATGTAATGTACAGTTGCCAATGTTCAAGGCATGGAGACTAATGATTTTTTTTTAACATTTAATGTGTTGCTAATTCAAGAATTTGTGACACAGTTTTAGTGATTATTTTCATTTAAAAAAATTCTCTGACAAACAGCAAATGGTGGCACAATATAGTAATTGATGATTTGGTATCAAAATATTTCTCTATTTTTTCTCATGCATGCAGATGGAATATTTTTGGTGATCTATTCAACACATATAAAACCTAAACATGCTCATTGAAAGGGTTTAAACACAGAATGGATGGGAAAAAGAAAATGATCACAATAAATCTCCATGGCTAAGAGAGCACTAAGGCCAGTCATTATAGAATCTAAAGCCTGGCCTGCATGGCCTTCAATGGCCTTTATTAATTTCATTTATGCCCAGCTCCATTTACCTTACAATGGAAACGCGGCATAAAGTGATCTGATATCATAATATTCCTGATATACTGAGGTAATAATTTGGTGCTTAGCTCTTCATAACTTGTTTTTTAATCTTCCTACAGCAAGATTACTGCTATAACTATCTTTAATGGTCCCCAGCACCTCATTATAACCTGTTTCCAGTATTGAAGTACTGCACTATCTATGCAAGTATGACTTTACCACATGTACATGTTCACTATGTACAAGATATACATTGAAAACACACAGAAATGAAACAATATCACTCATTCATAAATCTAAAATAAGTAGTCATTTATTCGTTGTGGCTATAGGTAATCTATATTTTGTATGAGTACATATTTCATTATATCTATACAAATTAGCAGTAACTGACAACCCTGCCTGGTTAAACACATGCTAAATCTACATAGCAAAAATGCGGAATTGTACATACTAACAGGTGAAATAGATGCAGAGAAAATAATTAGGAAAAAAAATGTAGAAATAGGATTGACTCTAGATAAAATTGCACATAACTCAAGGAGTATACAAAAAAAATCTATTTTATACGATTATATGGTACAAAAGTGGATTTCAACTGCGAAATAAAAACCATGTTGCTCCATTATATCTGAATATCTATTGTTTTCATAATTCTAAAATAACGGTGGCCTGACATTTGCTCCAGCAACAATGGCTCGTGATCTAATTTTTCACTATACGTCTTAGGGTTAGGGTTATGGCAGTGATAGTTTTATGCTTCAGGATGGTGTGATGACTATGATTAGGGTTAGGGTTGGGTTTGGTATTAGGTTTGACATTAGGCTTACTGTAAAGATTATCGCCAGGGTAATTGTTGCTGGAGAAAATGTTATGGAACCAAAATAATATATATATAATTTTATCCCCTTCCTCTTTCAAAAGGGGCACACAGAGAAAGATTTACATTTGTCAATTAACAAGAGACTATGTACAACAACATTCTACCTTACTATACCAAAAGCACATCAATTGTCTTGGACAAATTTCTACAAACCAAAAATATTACAATAATGGTCAACAATGTCATTGACTCTATGAACGGTTACATTGAAAAGTAATGTAGTTCTTGAAAATACATTTTCTGGGTTACATCTGTAAGTATACAAAGTATCAACAATATAAGTAGATGATTAAGTAGCTACATAATCTAAGTGCATATCCCTATAAATGTAAAAGTGTACAAGGGACATATACCAGTATCTTTTTGGTACATGTATGGTCTGATAAACTACAAATGTTTCTGTATAAAACCTCTTTTATAGCTGGCACCATGAAAAATAAACTTTCTTTAAGCTTTCATACAGGGTGGCTAAGAAAACATGATGTGTATAATATGCAACATCACAAACTGTACTTTAAAAGTTAGTATTTTCAATGGCAAAGAGAGCAACTTTTGTGAAAAGCATTTTTTTCACATTAATATATATGAGTAACCAGAGACTACTGGAAAAGCCAATACTTTATCAATATACATTTTACCAAATTCACATTTTACCAAATTTACCGATACCTTTTATGTATGCTTTGATAAACTACAGATGTTTCCGTATAAAACCTCTTATAACTGGCACCATGAAAAATAAACTTTCTTTACGCTTTCATACAGGGTGGCTAAGAAAATATGATGTATATGATATGCAATGTCATAAAGTGTACTTTAAAATTTCGTATTTTAAATGGTAAAGAGAGCAAATTTTGTGAACAGCAATTTTTCATTTAAACATATATGGGTAACCAGAGATTACTGCAAAAGCCAATATTTTAGCATATAAAAATTTAGCGAATTCAATAAATTTCAGACCTTTCATATATTAGTGAGTTGTCATTTTCACACGTTGAAAAATTATTGTACACATGTCTATGGAAATTCTGGGAAGTGAATTTATGGTCGTGAAAATATCAAATCATCCAATGTAAATTAATGATAGAGCAACCATATTTAGTGAAAATATAATCGTCAAATGGTGTGTATGTATAATGAAATCGCAGATCCTAGTACAAGGTAGTCTTTTCGTGGACCACTCTGCCTACGTATAACTGATTATTATCAATGATGTAGGAAGAAAGCATTAATCCAAATATCTGCACCACCAAGTAACATGCTTTGATGTAATCAGAACCAATACTTCATTGTACATATTCATATAGAGAAAAATGTATAATTTCCCAATAGAGAAGGGAGGTCTTATAACAAGTCGAGAACATCTCAAAAATATTACAGAGATGCCTAGCTTATGGACAACAATTAAAATGTCCACTAGATCCAGATTTAGAATGCATTCAATTTCTATGCTCATGCATGTTCTGGTAAATTATAATCTCTGATATAAATGCAACCAACAATCAAAAATAATAATTGAAAAAAAACACACTGATAATTGATTTTGGAAGCTGATGTAAACATGTTATACCATACCATCAATGACAATTCCGATTCCTTTAGAACATGAATAAATGTGAAGAGAATTTATCACCTTAATGTTTATGATTTCTGATTAAATCATGAACTCATAATTCATTTCTACCTTAGCAAGAGTTTAGCATTTGAAATAGTACACGGATACCACAAACAATTAAACACAAATAATAATAATAATAACATTTATAGGATGATTTATATGGGTGTTTCAAAGCGAGAAACTTGTTTACATACACTTTTGTGCACAAAAGTGTGTTTCTTGTACATGTAGCACGAATGATTTGAAGAAGTCTGAATTTCTACTATGGTCTGAAAAAAAAACAATTTATCTCTTTTATCTGAAAGAGTGAAATCCCTGAAATAAAGAAGGCACAAAGGTGACCAAACATTTGCGCCGGTGACAATTGTCATGGTCTAAATAATTCGCTTGATGTAGTGTTAGGGCCGTGATAAGGTTTACAACTCTGATGTATGTTTTTAAAGAAGAGTCTACCCCATAATAATAACAGGAGCAGAGATATAGGCTGAGTAGAACAAAAAAAGGTTAGAATAAAATCGGACAAGTAATTATAATCATTTATGGTACAAAATTCATCATTTCTACAGAAAGATCAAAAAAGTTTGTTTTAATGTAAAAATATACAAATACTGGATGTACATACCTCTTAAGGAGATCTCCTAAATCAACAAATTTTAGGAAACCATATTTTTAGGGAAAAAGTAATATTTTGTAACGTTATGAATATAATAAATGGTCAATAGTCCACTAATTTTTCTCAAACTTTTTTGTTCCGTTCTGATTTTTCTGCTGCTGTTGAACAAATATTAATTGGGGGTGGGCTCTTTATTAAGTTTGACTAACTGTATAGACTACCCATGGAGCAATAGTTGTCAGAGCAAATAGAATGGAACCAGCACAGAATATTGTCATGTAATTCACTGAAAAATTAACATTAATGATAATAACATTACTGTAACAACAATAATAATTAGAATCTGCAGACCAAAAGTTGAAACATGCATGCAGAAATGCCAACCATTCAAGAATATTCGCATGAAAAAAAATTACAATTATGAATAACGAAATAGCTGAGCAGAAGTCAGAGAAAATATGGCAATAATAATCAATTTGTCAGCTATTCATTTGTGAGAAAAGCCTCAAATTCATATGAAAATACACCTCATGCATATTCCGAAATGGTTGGCATCGCTGTGCAAGACTTGCGAATGATGATGGCTTGGGAACAGAAGTGTTTTGAAGAAAAGGACAAAACCTAATTCCTGACAACAATATCAAAATGCTATTCACTGTGAACAGAAGGAACAAAGAAATTAGACAAAATAAACATCTCTCTTTCAGACATTCACAATGGTTTTCACACAAAGTAACGTAGCCTCCCTATTTATTCACTGAGCTGGTCCCGACACTGATTTGACAATTCTCCGTAGAATAGGAGGGGAAAAAATTCTTATGTGCCTCTACCTTTCGTGAATGCTTACATGAAAGTTGTTAACTTTGTCTAATTACTTTGTCCTTCCTGCTCAATGTGAGTTAATTTTCATCATTCACTGTCAAATAATGTGAATTGATACTGCTACTGATTTATCTATACAAGAGTTAAAACATAATCATTAATAACAATGACAAAATATCAAAACCAAATTCATATTTTCAAAATTTCAGAATGATAAATTTCAATTGACAATTTTTCAGAGATCTATGAAAATAACACCAGTATGTGATAAATTATATAATCAGCACCACTTTGCTTACAATTAAATGAGAATTCTACAAATAAGACAATTTAAATTCTTAAAACTATTAACTTAAGATGACCCTTTAGCCCTTGGTCGCAATGACAACCTAAAAAAAAAATGCCCTCGGCACCACCATCCTTGGACGGAGGCTTAAAAAAAAAGAAGAGAGAATACAGATTAAGCAGACAATCGGGATTTAACCTCCACCATTTAAATGTATTAATTTGCTTATACTTTTTGTAAAGAAGTCTAGGTGTATCCAGTATCCAATTTGTTTTAATTTGTTTAAACCTTTTCTAGTAATGCAAAAAAAAAAAATATGCTACTCTAAGGTGGTGTTGTTCAAAAGTTGGAATTGATCGCAAGTTGCAGTTGATCGGAACGCACCAATCAAAATCATTGTTTCATGCGCGTCTTGTTAAATGCGCATACCGTGCGCGAAGGAAAATGCGTGTTACAATTTTCAAAATTGCAGTTCATTTGCAGTTGATTTTGAACAACACCCCCTAAGTATCTCTATTATTTTTTTTAAGTCAGCAACTCTTTCTTTTCTGCAATTTGAACCATGAAACACTTTTATGAGAGAAAAAGAAATCATATCTAACAACATTTTACACTATTTTTTTTTCTCCATTTGGTCAGCCTGAAGACCTTATGATCTTCTTCCGGAAAGAAACTGGGCAATTCTTAAAGGCAATTTTTTTTTTCAAGGCAATATTTTTTCCTACCCTGTAATATAATATTGGAAAAAAAGTTTACTGACATTATCAATCAAAATGCTAGCTGGATGAAGCGTTGATAGCTTCATTCAGACAATTGATTTGTTAAACACTACATACAACTTTTTTGACAGGTTTTTACTTTTTAACAGGTTTAACAGGTTTTACTTTTTAAGATATACATAAACATCTTACCAAAAACAATGCCTTACTTGATTACATGTTTCAAATATGATCGTTCTTATTCACATTTCATGTTAATCATGTGCTGAAAATGGGCAGAGAAATTTTATTTCTCCTAGAATCAAGAGGAAATATCATTGTATTGTCAAAATAATATTGCTTGCGCAGGTGCAATTATATTGCTGATACCCTTCATAATTGAGCTTAATTCAATAAGGAAACAGATTATATCTGTTTTGAGAAGATTTGAATGGATTTGTGAATAAGTAGATGGTAATATATATATATGTATATATTCTGCAAAGCTTAAACATAAAGACGTTCATATACGCTATAAAAGTGATAGAGTGTTTGAGCCAGTGTGGGTAGGGGGTTTAAAAACATTGTCAGAGATGCTAACAGTTCCTGAATATGCATGCATAAATACAAAAGTGAGTGAAACATGGCAACAATGACCACACTCTCACAGCCAATCATTTATAATGAGAGCCTTGGAGTTAAACGAGAATACACCATATGCATATTGTGGAAAGGTTGGCATCTCTGCATTGTGGATGATCACATAAGCTAGCATCACAGTTTCATGCCCAACACCCAATTAAAGAAATAAATACATGTGCACTTAAGCCTGCGATTCCTTGCCAGTCGTTTCGCCCAGATTCATCACAACATTGACCGGAAAGTTGGTATCAGGAATCTCCAAAGGGATACTAGCGTTCTGCTTGATATAGAGAATGAAGGCGGAGTAGGGTGGGGTGATGATGGTGTCCTCGAGGGGCGGAGGAAGCCAAAATGACTTCCTCCATCAGTCCTGTGATTCCTTGCCTGTCGTCCCGCCAAGATTCACCACAACATTAACAGGAAAGTTGGCATCTCTTATTTCCAAGGGGATACTAGCAAAGGGGGTAGGGGTGATGATGCCGCTTTCACGGAGTGGGAGATCAGTGTGGATGGACTGACGGGAGGGTCCTCCTTAGGCTTGCGATTCCTTGCCGGTCGTCCCGCCCAGATTCATCACAACATTGACAGGAAAGTTTGCATCTGGAATCTCCAAAGGGATACTAGCGTTCTGGTTGCTGTTAAGGTCCAGGGCGGAGAGGGGCGGGGCGATGATGGCATCCTCAGGGGGTGGGGGGCCAGTGTGAATGGGTTGATGTGAGGGGTCCGCAGGATTGTCGAAAGTTGATGGGAGTGATGATGTGTGTGTGGTGCTCTCTATAAGTTCCTGTTCCATGAGATAAAGAAAAGTTTAATTGATGAGTGATGCCTGACAGGGCACATTCTAAGAAAAATCTTAAAGTTGAAAAAAAGAGAAATGCAATTTGAATTAAACTGTCTTAACATTCTCCTAACATTGATAATACAGTATGCTGTATACTAGATCAGCCACATTATCCTATGATGCTTTATTCCAATTCATAGCATTTTACAAATAATAATTCACATGAAATGCAATAAATCAACCAATATAAATGAAAAAGAGGAATCAATCCCCCCAGAACTGACAAACTGAGCTATGCATTCAAATCTTTAAATCATTTTTATCCAGAATTTTTCACTACACTGTAAATCATAGATGTATTCAAGATGCTAAATTCTGCATGCTGTTCTTTCCACAATTTGCAAGCTGGTTTATAAGAAGGTTGCATGCCAGAAGTGCTTTCGTTTTTCTTTTATTTATCAATAAAGAAAAGGATAATTAACTTTCATCTCTTTCTCTTAATTTAATATTTGTAAAGATGGCAGCAGGCAAATTCAGTTTTTGCTTGTAAATTTAGGAATTTGATAAATACAAAATTTGGCTGTAACTTTCTGCATCAGATAATCTACTTTTCTTTCAAGAAAGTGCATGTAATTCTGAGGGGAAAAAAATGAACAAATAAAATTTCATAATTGATGCCATAAGTAATGGTAATGCACAAAAAAGCTACATGAAACATATTCAACCAAGTCCCAAAATGAAAATCACATGAAAAATGTAACAATTTTGAAAAAAATGAATTAAAGAAAAATGAAGGAGAATCAATTGGAATGAAAACCAGATGATAAACTATTAAAAAGAGCAACAAACATTCTACCACTGCAAGTCAAACATATGCTTTGAAAATGTTGGCACAATTTTGAAAAATTTACTATTTGGTCTCACAGTGAACAATGAAGAAAGAATTTTAGAAGTAAAACAAATTTGCATTGGNTTGTATTGTCAAAATAATATTGCTTGCGCAGGTGCAATTATATTGCTGATACCCTTCATAATTGAGCTTAATTCAATAAGGAAACAGATTATATCTGTTTTGAGAAGATTTGAATGGATTTGTGAATAAGTAGATGGTAATATATATATATGTATATATTCTGCAAAGCTTAAACATAAAGACGTTCATATACGCTATAAAAGTGATAGAGTGTTTGAGCCAGTGTGGGTAGGGGGTTTAAAAACATTGTCAGAGATGCTAACAGTTCCTGAATATGCATGCATAAATACAAAAGTGAGTGAAACATGGCAACAATGACCACACTCTCACAGCCAATCATTTATAATGAGAGCCTTGGAGTTAAACGAGAATACACCATATGCATATTGTGGAAAGGTTGGCATCTCTGCATTGTGGATGATCACATAAGCTAGCATCACAGTTTCATGCCCAACACCCAATTAAAGAAATAAATACATGTGCACTTAAGCCTGCGATTCCTTGCCAGTCGTTTCGCCCAGATTCATCACAACATTGACCGGAAAGTTGGTATCAGGAATCTCCAAAGGGATACTAGCGTTCTGCTTGATATAGAGAATGAAGGCGGAGTAGGGTGGGGTGATGATGGTGTCCTCGAGGGGCGGAGGAAGCCAAAATGACTTCCTCCATCAGTCCTGTGATTCCTTGCCTGTCGTCCCGCCAAGATTCACCACAACATTAACAGGAAAGTTGGCATCTCTTATTTCCAAGGGGATACTAGCAAAGGGGGTAGGGGTGATGATGCCGCTTTCACGGAGTGGGAGATCAGTGTGGATGGACTGACGGGAGGGTCCTCCTTAGGCTTGCGATTCCTTGCCGGTCGTCCCGCCCAGATTCATCACAACATTGACAGGAAAGTTTGCATCTGGAATCTCCAAAGGGATACTAGCGTTCTGGTTGCTGTTAAGGTCCAGGGCGGAGAGGGGCGGGGCGATGATGGCATCCTCAGGGGGTGGGGGGCCAGTGTGAATGGGTTGATGTGAGGGGTCCGCAGGATTGTCGAAAGTTGATGGGAGTGATGATGTGTGTGTGGTGCTCTCTATAAGTTCCTGTTCCATGAGATAAAGAAAAGTTTAATTGATGAGTGATGCCTGACAGGGCACATTCTAAGAAAAATCTTAAAGTTGAAAAAAAGAGAAATGCAATTTGAATTAAACTGTCTTAACATTCTCCTAACATTGATAATACAGTATGCTGTATACTAGATCAGCCACATTATCCTATGATGCTTTATTCCAATTCATAGCATTTTACAAATAATAATTCACATGAAATGCAATAAATCAACCAATATAAATGAAAAAGAGGAATCAATCCCCCCAGAACTGACAAACTGAGCTATGCATTCAAATCTTTAAATCATTTTTATCCAGAATTTTTCACTACACTGTAAATCATAGATGTATTCAAGATGCTAAATTCTGCATGCTGTTCTTTCCACAATTTGCAAGCTGGTTTATAAGAAGGTTGCATGCCAGAAGTGCTTTCGTTTTTCTTTTATTTATCAATAAAGAAAAGGATAATTAACTTTCATCTCTTTCTCTTAATTTAATATTTGTAAAGATGGCAGCAGGCAAATTCAGTTTTTGCTTGTAAATTTAGAAAGTTGATAGATGCAAAATTTGGCTCTAACTTTCTGCATCAGATAATCTACTTTTCTTTCAAGAAAGTGCATGTAATTCTGAGGGGAAAAAAATGAACAAATAAAATTTCATAATTGATGCCATAAGTAATGGTAATGCACAAAAAAGCTACATGAAACATATTCAACCAAGTCCCAAAATGAAAATCACATGAAAAATGTAACAATTTTGAAAAAAATGAATTAAAGAAAAATGAAGGAGAATCAATTGGAATGAAAACCAGATGATAAACTATTAAAAAGAGCAACAAACATTCTACCACTGCAAGTCAAACATATGCTTTGAAAATGTTGGCACAATTTTGAAAAATTTACTATTTGGTCTCACAGTGAACAATGAAGAAAGAATTTTAGAAGTAAAACAAATTTGCATTGGCATTCAGAATGTTTTTCAAATGATTTTATAAAGGACTAAATGAATCCTCGACCGCGCACGGTCGAAATTTATGCCTCCGCCATCACGCAATCAGAAAGATAATGTATGGCTTGTTTGTTCCATGCTATCAGAAATCAAAAATATTTTACAAATTTTTGGCACTGTGACCTTTGACCCTGTGAACCCAAAATCTCATCAGTTCTTCTCCACATGCTTATACATAATTGAGCTACACACTGTAGGCCTAAGTTTGAAAGAAGTTGGTTCAATTTTTCTGGTATAAGTTATAACAATAATTAGCTTTATTGGGTGATTTTTTTACAAGTTTTGGGGCCTTCTGACCTTTGACCCATTGAACCCAAAATCTAATCAGTTCATCCTCACATGCTTATACATACTTGAGCCAGGCTTGGTCAAAATCTGTACAGCAGTGCTGAACTAATTGCGGTAACAAGCTATTTTGGGTGATTTTTTTACAAGTTTTGGGGCCTTCTGACCTTTGACCTTAGACATATTGAATCCAAAATCTAATCAGTTCATCCTCACATGCTTATACATACTTGGGCCAAGTTTGGTCAAAATCTGTACAGCAGTTCTGAACTTATTGTGGTAACAAGGTCCGGACGGACGGACAGACGGACAGACGGACAGACGGACAGACGAATAACCCAAAAACACAATGCCTCCGGCACCACCTTACGGTGGCGGAGGCATACAAATTTTCATGCACATACAAATCTTTAAAACAAATAAAATCCCCAAGTTGGCAGTAAATCATGAACATCAAGAAATAAGAAATATGTTAACACAAATTTCACAATTATTTACATAAAAAATTCAGCTCGGGCACATGAGTTCTTTTTTCCTTTGTGATTTGACCTGCATTTACTGATTTCATTTTTTTTTGCAAAAGGACCAAAATACATTACTCTGCAAAAAAGTTGTATTCCATTTGTTCCTGCATAAAATCTACAAAGTGAACAAATTGTGAGGAAGAAAGAGGGATAGGGAAGAAACAGAAAAAACACAAGAGGCAGAAGAGTATAACAGTAGTGGCCCTGCATTCTCAAAAGCTGTTGAAATATAAGCATTGTTTACTATTTATTAGTAATTTTTGAAGGCCAAATTTTCAAACTATTACTCTGATTAACTATCTATAACAAAGAGTGCCTCATTATATTAATTTCACATAGGACTATTTGGCAGGCCAAATAACAAAATTGCCAGCTACTCAGCTAAATTAGGCATGGAGGATTACGTATCATTGAATATTTTTACAAATACACTTTCATCATTTACTGATTATAAACTTGGATTAAAACACATTCTGTTTCATGCCTCTTTTAAAAATAAGTTTTGAGCGACCAGCCATATGTCATAACATATCTAGCTCAAAGTAAGCTGACTTTTGAGAAAACAGGCCAAAGAAAGCACCCAAGGCTCGTACCTGCAAACCAAATCCTGTCATTTTTGCCAATTCCACATGGAACTTCCATAAATTGGGTACATTCAACCCCCTACGTATGGGATATTCCTCAAATAACTTGTACAGTCAAACCTAGTTATAACGAGGTCCATGTGACCAGAGAAATTATCTCTTTATATCTAAACCTTATTATATCAGGGTCAAAATACAATAAAATACATCAGATAGGACCAGGAAAACTTCCTTTATATAACGATATCTTGTGATATCAGTGCTGTTTATAACGAGGTTGAACTGTACGTATTTGTTTTGTTTTTTTATTTGCAAACCGCATGCTTGTCTCATAAATCTGTTCATAGAGGTAGACATGACTCTGCGCACTGCACATGACTAGTGTGATAAAAGTATGGAATACAGATTTAGGGGGTGTTGCTCAAAATCAAATGCAAATCAATTGTAACTTTGCAAATTGTAACGCGCATTTTCATTCGCGCACAGTTTGCGCATATAACAAGACGCGCATAAAACAATGATTTTGATTGGCACGCTCCGATCAACTGCAACTTGCGATCAATTGCAACTTTTGAGCAACACCCCCTGAGTTTGGCAGGTACGAAAAGTAGAGATGCCAACTTTCTGGAATATGAAAGAGATTATAAATCAAAATGTGAGTCACAGAACAGCTGAACCAAATATTTTCTCATGAGAGAAGATATCTGGTTATTGTTATCACGCTTTTCCTCATACTTTTTCCTATTTTGTTTTCTATGTTATGAAGTTTACTTTTTACATTATTCTTTTTTAACAAGGTTAAAGAAATGAATTGAGTTAAATTGAAAACAGGAAGATTATATCCCATTTTGCTATGTACTAGATAAATCTATGTATCTCAGCATAGTTCGGGAAACTAACACAACAAGCTGATACATCGATTTGCTGTTGAAAATGAATTGATTCAGCTGTTTGATGATTCATATTTTGAATTCTATCCTCATGCAGATTACAGAAGGTTGGCTTCTCTGTAAGAGTCAGTTTAGGCCCCTGTCACATAGAAGCCCGGAAGCAACCCGATTCAACACGACTCTTTGTTCAGTTCACAGTTACCTGCCACAGAACAAAGAGTTGTGTTGAAACGTGTTGTTTCTGGGGCCCTATGTGACTTGGGCTTAAAAGAAGAGTCTACCCCAAAATAATAATTTTTTAACAGAAGCAGAAAAATTTGATGAGTAAAACAAAAAAAGTTTGAAAAAATCGGACAAGTAATAAAAAAAAGTTATGCATTTTTAAAGATTTGAAAAAATTGGCAAATCAGTGGAAATTTCCAGATATGTTGCCAATTTGATGACATCATGGGTGCACAACTAACCAGAGCATTCGTGAGGAATATGGTAGAAAATTCATCATTTTTACAGAAAGTTGCAAAGTGTGTATGAATTTAAACATCCAAATAGTGGATCTACATATCTATCATAAATATATCCTATGGTTTAAGTTTTGAGGAAATTATATTTTGGGGGAAAAAAGTAACTTTTTATGACATTGATATGAATGTAATAAATGGTCAGTTGTGCACCTATAACGTCATCAGTTGCCAATTGTCTAAATATATAAACATTCATAACTTTCTTATTAGTTGTCCAAGTTTTCTCCAACTTTTTTTGTTCTGTTCATTTAATTTTTCTGCTCCTGTTGAAGAAATATTATTTTTGGGTAGACTCTTCTCTTTAGAAATGGAATATGCAACATGCTTACTAGACTTTCTATCTTGCTTGGCTACTCATGCAAAACAATGAAGGGCGGGGTGACAACAGCGTCCAATCACGAGCCATAAGGCCCTCCCGTTACCTGCCCGCCGCCTCCATGGGGCAGCATCATATCCCCACCGTCCCCACCACCGCCACTAGAGGGCGATCTCGTCTTCATCATGGCTTGGAAGCATATCTCGGCAGCGATGCTCAGCGATTGGCAGATCTCTTCGCCGCCGCTGTCCGTCTCGAACACGTGGCAGGTGTACGTCGGCCGACCCATAGTGCTGTCAGGGGGCCGCGATATCGTGATGAAGGCAAATAATCTGTATAGCAAATGGTGAAAGAGATTGACAAGAGATAAAGATAGGGAAACAACAAACCAAAACAACCAATTTTTTGACAAAACAGTGAAAAGTTTCATTTTTTTGCAATCCGTAAGTGACAAACTTTACATAAAACAACACATGATTTGAAAATTGTGTGAAGTAATCCAAAAGGGATTAACAAACGAGTATACTAGAGAAGTTGATCTAAATTTTGGGACAGTTTCAGATACTTGATTTTTTTGTTCAGTTATTATGATGTACTGGGGAACTAATAATGAAAATAATAACAATAATAAACTGGCATTTATATTTATCTATATGCGCTTCATATTATTTTATTGTGTGCAATCTTCCTTACCTTTTGTTTTCCTGGTGAGCAGCCCAGAATGAGATGCTTTTCAGCTGGAAGTACGCCCTCAGGGAGTTATTACTGGGGTCTTCTAACCTGAACATTTGTGAAAGAGAAAACAAGAAAAAGAATTACTAAATGAAAACAATAAAGAGAGAAAAGTGGAGATGGAAAATGGTTTTGTTATCCATATCAATTAATATTCCTTGGACAATACGACATTGTAAAACATAAGAGTAGTCTATGATATTCATGTGGGCTAAAGATCCTATAAAGTTGAATCTATTTATGATAGATTCCCTGTTTGTATTTTACCAATGTGTATGTAATTATACCTATATTCAAGTTTGATAAAAGATATCATTTATAGCCTGAAGATTGACCATTTGCACTGATGTTTCTTGACAATCAATCGTGTTCCTTGTCTAATGATCTATTCTCTTTGTATTATTGTCTTCTAAAAGTGCTGAATAATTTACCTTATGCCATCATTGGTTATAATCAGATTGCATTCTGTCATTCAAAAGACATTGTGGATAGCGCAGGCAGCCATGATGTGGTGGATTGTCTGTATGAGTATATCTAATAATCGGGACCAATAAACAGTTCTCTCTTTATTTTTCCCTCCAAAATGGCAGACTTAAACATCAACCAAGAAAACCCAAGTAATGCTACTGTACCTTATGCCGTCATTGGTTATAATCAGATTGCATTCCGTCATACGAAAGACATTGTGGATAGCGCGGGCAGCCATGATGTTGCGGATTGTCTGCATGAGTATATCGAGGCCTTTGTCGCGGTTGACCTCCATTGACCCCAGGAAGCGAACCGCATACTGCTGTAGGAACCCTGGGATATTAGATTTACCTGTGATAGAATGCAAGAAAGAAATGCTTAAGAATACCGAACATTACATGCAATCTAATAAAAAATCATTTATATTAATTGAATATTAACTTGTCATTTTGGTCCACAGGAACAATTTTGCAACCTCTTAATTCTGCAGTCATATTTTTCCAAGTTATTTGCAAGACAATCATGCTACCCCCCAAAAAAAAAACCATAAAAAAACCCATCCAAACGACCATCCATCATCGATTTTTAGGGCATGTTATCGCATAAAATTTAGCACAAATTTCAGACTCTAGCAATTTTATTCGCACTTCCTTCAGCATAAAGAATCTGCTCAGTAGAATAAAACATATTTAATTGCAATCTTTTTATAGCCTTGCAGAGAGTACCAAAATTACAACTGTATCTAATTAGGCTACAAATTAGTCAGTTTCTGCTCTGAGTCGTGACTAAAAACTTAACTCCCAAATTTTGTAAAGGTAATAACTCAAATGGGCAGTTTCATGAATTATGTATTTCGAATGCCATACATTCAGTTTTTCAGTTTATTATATTTTTTTTCATATCCAGTCAAATCAAATATGATATAAATAAATTACAAAATATAAATGATGCATAAAGTAATTCAAACAATTAAATGATTTCATGAGTCACTTAATAAAAGTAAGAGCATTATATGGTTGCTGTCATATAAACATACTCTGTTCAACTCTAATCTGGCCAGCCGGTTCGCTGAAAGGGTTTATCCTTCGTGGTGGATTGTCCCTCTGGGTGGGGCTGGCTTTGACCAGGGCGGGCATCATCCCCCCCTCCTGGAGCTAAAATCTCACTCAGACTTGTAGTACAAGTCAAATATCTTCTGATAAATATTTTGCAAATGTGAGAAAGGACATGCTAACTCACTCTGTTCAACTCTAATCTGGCCAGCCAGTTCACTGAAAGGATTTATCCTCCTTGGCGGATTATCCCTCTGGGTGGGGCTAGCTATAACCATGGCGGGGGTACTACCTCCCCCTGGGGGCTAAACTATTATATTTGTATCAATAATCAAATTACAGATCTCTCAACCCATGTAACAGAAAAGGAGGGAAGAAATCATGTATCCCATAGAACTGTGTAGTAAAATTACTCCAGAAAATGGGGAAATTATTTTGAAATAGCCTCAAAACTCTCTCAAAATAGTAAAAAATTCATATTTTTCCTCAAAATCTGTAATAGTTGAAAGATCTGAAATGATTAAATAAATAATATAAGTATGATAAGAGGCAACCTACTCTGTTCAACTCTAATCTGTCCAGCCGGTTCGCTGAAAGGGTTTATCCTCCGTGGTGGATTGTCCCTCTGGGTGGGGCTGGCTTTAACCATCGCTGGGGGAACCGCCTCCCCGGGGGAGATCATGTCAAAAGATATGGGTGTGCTTGGTAGCATGCTGTCGAAGGGTGAAGGGGGCGGGGTAGCAGGGACGTCTCTGCTCCCTGATCTCGACCTCTGACCTTCGTTTATCCCTTTTGAGCTGGAGGATGACCAACAATGAAAGAACTGTAGTGTTTAAATACAAGACCACTTATAACAACAATCTTTGACATAATGCAGACAAATGACCTCATAACTGCCTGTTAACATCAGGGCTAATCCTGATAATAGATCATGAACATATATTCATATCTTGTTGCACATTTACTCTCCCAATATTGATGGTTTATGACCCGTAGCATAAAGGTTTGCGATTAATTGCTAATCTAGTCTATGGCAAATCATGTACTAAAGTTTGCAATTGAGCGCGAAATCAAATAGCAATTAATCACAACCCTTTATGTTACAGGGCCCAGATGATGTGTTTTTATTTGGCCCTTTAGACTGAATGTAGTCAAAATGTCTTAGACCCGATTCTATCTTTACTGTCAGATAGTCAACCGCCATAAGAGCAATGTCAATAACAGATCAGTGTCTGTAACATGAAAGCTGCAATTAAACTTACAATAAATCATAATTGCAAGTCTTGGCAAAGTATGTATCATATAAATACAACTATTATTCAACTATAACTTTCAATTCGTCTTAACTCTTTTACGGTATAGGCCCCAGGAATATATACAACATTCTTGTCTAGTTTGTCTAAAGTATACACTAAATCTGCCAATATTGGAGGTCTAAGACTCTAGGACATGATCTTACTTGTTTGGAAGTGATGTTGGCCTTTTAGACCTAGTCCCACCTATACTGCCCACTGAGCTTCCATCAGGACTGATACCAGGGAAGGATCCAGAATCCTCACTCACAATACTTCCCTGATGAAAAATGATGAAAAATATAGAAGGAAATAAAATCCAAAAATTGAACACTGGATGTATCTAAAAGTAAGACAAGAATATTGAAAGATAATTCACCCAGGAATATAAATCTGTAGGGTCTCTGAAAAGCAGTGCTGGGGAACTTCAATTAAAGCTTCATCTTTGACCATATTCTCCCATTCCTATTTTATTTTTTTTTAAATCAATCCAAATGTATTTCAACAGCTGTTTTACATGTTTACTATCAACTTCTCAAGGCAATTGACAGGCAAAAAATAGCTCCTAACTTATTAATGAAATTGGAAATTAAAAGGTTAATAAATGGCAAAGTTAGATAAAAGGAAAAGCAAAATGGTTTAAACAAAGCAATTCTTTTATGAAAAATGAGAATGAGCTTGAGAGTCGTTTTGATATCACTGCTAAGTCACTGATTTAAGATGGCCACCGTTGAAACACCGGCATAACAATATGTTTATGCTTGTGAGAAATCTAAAAATCTACCATAATGACAAGTTTATGTTTGTAAATTTTGACCTTATTTGCAAAAAAAATTATCAATATGTTATGCTTACAGTTAATACAAAATATCTCTATGGGCTTGACAGTTTCTTTTTTTACTCAAACTATTATTGATGACAGTTTTCATAAATGGGTAAATTCTGTGAAATCTTGATGCTGTCTAGCAATCACATCATGTTGTCACAGTCATGGTGGTTTTGGAATAATTTTGAAACAAAATCATACTGATATAAAAGCATCTTTTATCTTGGACTGGAACAATTATAAGCATATTCACCCTATTACTCCCTGTGCTGTAGTCTGAGTTGATGTTCCGTATGGTACAGATCCACTCCTCTCTATCTAGCGTACTCATTGTCTGAAGGTATACTGACCTAGCGGTAAGAATATGTAGATAAAGACATAGGGGGTGTTATTCAAAAGTTGCAATTGATCGCAAGTTGCAGTTGATCGCAAGTTGCAGTTGATCGGAACGCGCAGATCAAAATCATTGTTTCGTGCACGTCTTGTTAAATGCGCGTTACAATTTGCAAAGTTGCAGTTGATTCTGAACAACACCCCTATTGAAGCATAGCTATAAAAACTCAAAAGGGTTAATATTCCTGCATCATAACATATTGGGGAATTTCAAAACAAAGTCGACATGTTTGTATGTTAAACATTCACCTTTTTATTTGATTTTATTTCATTTTATCACATCAAATCACTGTTTACCGCAAACCAGTCACAATCAGTCTGGGAAAGCACACTGTTATAATGTGTGCAAAAGTCTCACAGGTAATGAAAAAACATGACTGTGTAATGAAGAAATTCATCTCTACCAATCAGATGAAACAAGAATTCATGGAATTGCCAACAAAATTCTTTAATATAAACAAATCATACAAAATCGGGAAATATTGTATTAGGCACTTTAGAAATGTATTGTTTTGTTATTCACTATTATCATCATTTACAAAGGAAATTTGTAAAGGCTTTTGAATTTGATGTATGCAAAAAAAAAATAACAATCCACATACAGATAAATAGGTACAATTCATACATGGGCCTTGTCTCTAGATTTTCTCTGCTGGAAATTTTATCACTATGAAGCTCAATTTAGCTCTCAAACATCTTTGAATATGACGGTCAAACTTACTTCTTTTGGTCATGGACACTTTGAATATGAAAGACAAATCTGCGATCATCAACATCCGACGGCTGCACTGAGCATCCCTCTAAATCTATCACCAGGCTCCCTCCAATCTGAAATCATAAAAATAAATATGCATTAATTTCTTTGACATGTGGAAATATTAATCCTTGCTATTGAGAAATAATGAAAATGTGTCCATGGTGTCAGATGCATTGTATTATATCTGCCCAAATAATATATTTCTAGTCATTCAATGAAGAAGACAGAATAGAAAAGTATTGCATTGTAGTCAGTTTATTATTGATTGCAGGAGATAATTTTACTGGTATCGCATCGCAATTTGCCTTGCATTCGTGTATGATCGCTATACAAAAGTCTTTTGTGTAGCAACTTTTTTTTCACATAGAACTGTACAGTAGTGTTAAAAATGTTTCCTCAATGTCTAAAACTGCAAATCAAGTGTGAAAAGTAAAATTATTCCCTGGATTGCCAAATTTTTAGTGACACCTTCAATTTCTAAAGGAGATTCTGATACAGAGAGAGAGAGAGAGAAATTTGGTTTTACGGCGTGTATCATTCAAAATTGAATATTTACGCCAGGAGAAGAAGAAAAAGAGTAGGAGGCGACCGGCCCGGATCGAACCCGCAACCAACACAGGTCAATTTATGACTGTCCCAAACAACTTGATTAACAGGCGCATGCCACTACCCCTCAGTCAGTACTTTGTTCTTTCTTTTTATTCATATGTTTAGCCAATATGTAAACTTGTATAATGTCTGGAATCCTTTAGTCAAATGATATCTCTAAATTTTGGTATCTTCCGATTGACCATTAAACGGTGGAAAATGAAAACTGCAATATCAGGTGGACAATAATGATAATGATAATCTTAATCTTATTTGTTTTCATCACAATTTTGCTAATTATGCATGAACTCACACATAATCATAAATCCATAACTCATTTCTGTTGTACATTTTTCTTATCCCTCTGCACCTCCGAATAGTCTAACTAGATAGATGGCGCATTACAAATGCTGTGTTTATTACTATTACTAATAATAATATGTATAAAAATTTATATGGCGCCAAATCCACTTTTCACAAAAATGTTCACGGCGCAACTATGAAAAATTATTATTATTATTATTAATGATACACTTACATCACTCTTTCCTTGGCTCATTAGATTGCTACCTTGGATGAAGAAGTACTGCCGCTCCCATCTGTGACTAAGGCCTGATTTCCTATCAATAAGAAACACAAAGGACTAATAAACAACATGCACCATAATCATATTGATGGGATTGAGGTAGATGTAGAAATGATTTGACTATTGACAAAATCATCTGACCTTTGACCTGCTAGTCCTCGTAGAGAGTGTCGCTACAAAGTTGCAAATCAACTGCAAATCAGTTGCAAATTGAAGTACGAATTTTCATTTGCTCACCATCACCATTTTTTTACAACAATGGTGTCAATTGCCGCTTGCCAATCAACTGTAACTTGTAATTGATTGCAAGCTTTTAGCAATAACCCCATACTAAATACCAGTATGCTCATCATTATGTGTTTTTTCTACATACTTGAGCTAAGTTCAATAAAATCCTTGGAATAGGTTAATATGTATTTAAACAGGTCAAAAAAAGTAATAACAAGTACTAAC
The DNA here is from genome assembly GCA_036244855.1 of Temnopleurus reevesii. Lineage (NCBI taxonomy): Eukaryota > Metazoa > Echinodermata > Echinoidea > Temnopleuroida > Temnopleuridae > Temnopleurus > Temnopleurus reevesii. The sequence goes on from BQKZ01000756.1 coordinate 118,878, forward strand.
TAAAATGTCATTTTATTTCATGAGGAGAAATAAAATCAAAATATAGTAATTTGGGGGAATCATTACCTAATGCAATTAGATGAATATTCAATATACAAGGCTAGTTCTTCATATAGTCTTGGATTGTTCTTTACGTGAATGAATTAAAGTTTACACATCAACATAGGAGGAATCACAGGAAGCTAACAAGGGCAAGATATAAACTATGCTCATTTTGATTGAATGTGCAACAGAAAATTTTGTTGGTTGGCCTTACATGTATTCAAGAATTGACCCCCGAATTGGTCATATTCCAATTGCATTTTTGTGTTTATATGAGAAATAATTCACACTCACAATCTGATCCACAGATAGCTACCTATCTGATGTCGCTTCCTGTTGATGACCTTTGGGGCATCTGGAGGTCAGGGGTCATCTAAAATATCTAAAATTCTGTATTTTTTATTGGTTGGCTTTTCATTTTACCACTGACCATGAAATCTAAATCTGCCTTAAGTTTAGTCTGAGAAATTAATAATAAGCTATTCTATGGACCCTATGGAACTCATATTAACACCACAGGTATTGGCTACTCGTCATTTTGTTTATTTGAACTTTCCATTTTTAATGTCACTGACATAGAATTGACAGGGCATTTCTAATCATACACGGTCAAAAATTAATGGAGCACTATTTTGCGTTCTCCCACTTACAAAGTATTCCTTGGTCAATAAAATGCTAGTATTACATGTACTTATGCTTTCTTATTAAATAACTGAAATAATATCAATTAAACAGATAAAAACTTACAGCCTAATCCATAGATAGCCACCAATCTGATGTCGCTTCCTGTTGATGACCTTAGGGGGCATCTGCAGGTCAGGGGTCGGCTCAGGCACGTAGTAGTAAGGATTCTGTGTGTCCAACTCTCTCACTTGCTCTCTTGCTCGCTCACATGTCACACTCATTTCTGTCATAACCCTATAAGTAAGGAAAAAATATTCTTTAAAAAACCCAGAAAAACATCATCTTGTATTACTTTACAAGCTCAGGTCATTTCAGCATCCATTTCAGCATAAAAATACACGATAACTAGTTTACAAAGTAAAATATATTGAAATTCAAATAATTTACAACTGATTGACGTTAGCCGCCAGAAAGGAAGCGTCCTTTTAATGTGGGAGGCCAATAGCATCATTTCTAATGTTGCAAATTGCTACAGTCATTAAAATGGCAACAAAATTGTCATCATTTAAAAAAAAATTCTAATTGGCATTTATCATTCAGTATTATATATTCCTTCATGTTACATGCACAATTAAAACTATTTTTTCTAATTATAAGACAGAGGCGAAATGAGATGTGTTGCCAACTCAACTGTAGTACTCGGTATAGACAAATTTTATTTCAAAGCTCTGTCCTTCAATTGGGTCAACACTTACCCCTGTACACTTGTATTGATATCAGATAGATATTCCTCGGTCTGTCTCGTGAACATCTGGGGGCCCATCTTAACGAAGGCCATGTGCGCTTGTAAGTAACCAATCAGGGGCTCCAAGAGATTTGTTGTGCGCTTGTACTGGAGGAGGTTGAGGGCAGTATAGTAGTTCATGGCAGTCTGCAAGAAGAATTCATTCAGATATATGAAATCATGATTGAGAAACTGCTTGAGATTACATAGCTGCCAACATGATTAAAAGGAAATTAGTAATACCGTAATCCTACTACCAATTAACAATCTTCACATATCATACATTGAAGTGAATGGCGCTTTTGTGGCTAAAATTAGTAACCTGCCCTGGAATTACTCTTAGATTTGACAAATATGATGCACAAATCAGTAATGATTATTACAGATTAGTAACAGTTGGCAGCTATGAGATTATGACAATAATATTTTACGGCTTAGACATACACATTTATGCGGTTTTCTTGTTAACGGGCATAGTTATGTGGTATTCCCTAAACCAGTTTGTAACGATTGAACGATAATAATTGGGATCCAATTCGCACACATTACGTGTTAATGCCGGGTAGGAATCTGGCAAGGTTTCATATTGTCAAGAACAACATTTGTGTAAAATGAACACATAAAATTTGCATCTATTGGTAAACCCGCATAACGATAAACAGATCATTACAAACCTGTTGTAGTTTCTTTCGACAGGCATAGAGTTCATCGTTGATCTCAATGCACTGCTTGGTTTCATGCTCTCTTCTCTTGGACACTTTACTGTATTTAGACAAGACACCTTCATGATCTATGGTGGTGAAAAAAGGACAAATATAAACTCTAAATCAAGTATGATAACACAATCTAAAACTGGTGATCATATTTTGAAAATATAAACAAGTTTTAATAAATTCATACATGTAAGCTGGTTACCACATATGTTCGTAAGAGTGACCATCTTTGTACTCCTTTGGAAGCTAGTGATCCTAATATCAAACCATTTTGTAAGTAAGCTGTAATTTATACATGATTGAAACGTGATTAAAGAGCACTGAATATTAACATTATTAATTTATTTATTTAAAACTGTTTGAAATTAGAAAATATTTCGCGGCTAAATGGCTAAATTGCAGATATATATACAAGAATACATATAATGTAAAATGAATGATTGTACAGTGAAATAGAATTGAATTATTACTATTTGTAACATACCATGTTGGTTGGCTTTGTATAACTCCCTCATGCTCATAATTTCCGCCATGTCGCTGTTCATAAATCTTGAGAGTGGATGTAGCATGGTGTCTTCAAGAGCTGATGCAAGAGTTGAATGCATTGTACTGACCTGTGTGAAGATGAAATCAGTATCAAATTTGGTAAAAAGTCATTCTCAACTGATTATGGTGATGTGGGGGGGGGGGGGGTTAGAGATAAGGCAGGAGAGGGGGCAAAAGGAGACATAAGAGAAATAGGAGAGAGAGATGCAAATAGGTAGAGGAGTAGGAGGAGGACGCGGAGGAGGAGGGGGAGAAGAGGAGGAAGAAGAGAAAGAGGAGGAAGAAGTGAAGAGTGAATGAGAAAGAGGAGGAAGAAGAGGAGGAGGGTTGAATGCATCGTACTGACCTGTGTGGCAATCAAATCAAAATCAACTTTGGTAAACAGCAATTCTTAGCTGACAATGGTGATGAGGAAGATGACAGGGGAGAGGAGTAAGAAGGGGGAGAGGAGAGGGAAGAGAAGGAGTAGGAGGAGGTTAAGAGGAGGAAGACAAGGAGTAGGAAGATAAGGAGGAAGAGGAGAGGGGAGAGGATGAGGAAGAACAAGATGAGAGGGTAAGTGGAAGAAGAAGAGGAGGGGGGGGAGGAGCAAAAAGATGCAGAGTGGGTGGGTAAGAGGAGGAGGAGGATGAGAAGGAGGAAGAGGAGGGGAGGAAGAGGAGGTGGGGGAGAAGGCTTGAATGCATTCCTTCTGATGATGATCATGATGATGATCATGATGATGATCATCTGATTTATGCTCACCTGATCAACGTTTCCAGCAAATTGTTTCAGGGTGGAAACGAGGATGCTGTCGTCTCGTCCCAGCTCAAATCTCTGTAAAAAAAAATGACAAAAATCAAGCTACTTTAAAAGCAGTTATGAAATAAATCAAGATAAAGTTTAAATTCACTTATTGTGTAAACAAATTAGGAAAATATTCTAGGCATAGTGGAAATTATTTCTCGAATACAAAAGATGTAACATGTTTATAAATTTTAGAAACTCTTTTTAGCACAAAACATACTATGGCAAATTTATTTTACAGTTTGAAACAAAATGGGAAACATGTGCAAATTGCATACTGAATGTTTTCATTTGTTTAAATTCGTTGTTTTGTTTCACAAATGATTTGGATGAAAAATTAGTTGAAAGAATCACGGTAAAATGATTCTCATAATTGTAAAATTCAAGCCATACTTACACAAGATTCAAAGTCCCCTAGTTTCTGTGACAGAGCCTGGGTAGCATTTTTCAGGGCATTCTGGACGAAAATTATGATAACAGAAAAAAGTACATGTATTAAGATGGGAAAATTAGGATTTCAATATGTCTTCTAAAATGTACCTTTATTTATTTGGCAACGATTTGAGTATCATAACTAGCTCCCTTTCCATTATAATATGTCAAAAACAAATCATAATTTTTACTTCGGCATTATATTCATGGGACTCACATCTAAATAATCCTACTATTAATGAAATTAATGAAACACTATCGAACAGATGTTATTTACTTATCTTCATTCAGTAAAAGTTTTATTTCATTTCTACTATGCATGCATACCATATAAGATCAATTTTTATAAAACTGGTTATTGAATTGTGGGCTAATATGATAGAGATTGCTGACCATATGCAGATGACAATACTTAAAAAAACCCAGAAAAGATCTTGCCCCAAATATGTAAACATTGGAGTAAGAAAAATAATTTGAAAAACAGATCTTCTGGAATATTGAGGAGATAACATTAGGTAAATGTTTACCTCTTAAGGTAATGACTTGTTTTGTTTAATGTCAGGTATTGTTTTGTCTTTCTTGCAGTTTCCACCATGAGAGTAAGTTTATTTCTACTGTTTGAATGTTCATATTCTATTATTTAAAACTAATAGATGATAAGTTGGTGGATCTTTAAAGATCTTGTTCTTCACTGACCTGGCAGTCAACGACACTCTTACAAGCGTCATGAAGTCCCTTCATGTAGCTGCTCAGCTGTATGGCATCCGTCTCAAACAGACTCAGTAGGGATCTTGCCTGAATGATATAAATTTGTTAAATACTTTGATAAAAACATCAAATCATTTTATGACAAACAGGGAAATTATTCATGCTGTACTGAGGAGCAAAGACACAACTTGAATGGTAGACTATACAACGTAGTTGCAGTGATAGTCAGAATTTTGGTTAAGCAAAGTATAAGGAAGGAGAAGAAGAGGAAGACTAAGACAAAGAAAAAGAAGAAAAAGAAAAAGACAAAGAAGAAGAAGAAGAAGAAGAAGAAGAAGAAGAAGAAGAAGAAGAAGAAGAATGAGAAGTAGGAGGGAGAGAAGGAGAAAAAGAGCAAGAAGAAGAATAAAAAGGAGAAAGAGGAGAAGAAGAAGAAGAAGAAAGAGAAATTCTACAATGAAGGAAAGAGGAAGATATTACAAATGAGTATCTGCTACAGTAATATAATCAGTACGCTGTAAAATGTGTACAAATAAATGTAGTGGTTAAGTTGGCTTATTCCATTGTACTTTTTTTCTTATCCGCATTTCTTACTCTATTTCTCGCCTTATCTTCTTTGCACATTATTCTTCATTACATTTCCATATTTCTCCCTTATTACTTCTAAAGTCTTACTTGAAAAATGTCTACACCTTTTAGCTTTTATTGTGAATTTAGTTTTATTTTCTATAATAAATCGGTTACCTAATAATTATTTAAGACGATTCACAACAACTTCCACCTCTTCCTTCTACATACACATTTGTCACTGTTTCTTCTCCATCAATCAAGATATATAATGCTTTTCGCCTGTGCGACTTCAAGTCAACTCAGACTTTTTTTGTCTTGGACCGTAAGTTAACTAAGATTTTAGCCTTAGGCTTTGCCTTTAGCTCTGAATTTTCTTTTTTTCCCCAGTTTTTCAAGAGACCTTCACTTTACACTTATTTGTTGATATTTGTTAATATTTGGTTTAAAAAAATATATAGTTTTTCCCCTTTCTTCTCAAGCATAGCTTTTCATGGATCGCATTTCTTTAAACGATTTTGTTTCTCATTCCGCCTGTTCATTGTTTTATCTTTGTCTCACTCTTCCTTGCAGCACATCTTTTCTTCCTTAACTTTAAGAATTAGAGTCAATTTACATGTGACTGTCTCTTTGACAGAGCAGTTAATACACAGTTACATTGAAGAAATAAATCACATCTTGTTATTCAGTATGTGGGACCACAGTGAATCCTGTTGCACACAATAACATTGAGATTTGAAGTTAAGATTAACGTTTTTCTCTTCATTGTCATGAGCTAAAATTTACCTGAGGTGAATCGTCTTGAGCGTCTTCGAGACGCAAAAGTTGAATCCCCGGCATTTTGCTCCCGAATATGAATCCAACCTTGTTTGCAGAAAAGATTGCCACTCCTTCAGTCTGGCAGATGCCCTGTTTGTTTAGAGGTCATTTGAGGTCAACTGATTTGCATTTCCGGGTAAATATTACAAGCGTGACGTGAACCCGATCCCCAGGAAGAGTGATCAGCTGATTCAAAATCAGGTAAACTCAAGTCAAGCCAAGGTACAGCCTACAGGAGCGACATTTACTTAACTCAATTGGACAGATTATACCAGCTACTAGCTATTAGGTGACTGATTGGATTCATGTTTATTATTGTTTCATTTGTTCTGAATCATTTTTCTTGTCTGCTTGTTTTTACTGTTAGCATTTGAGTTTTGACTGCAGAGACTAGAGGCAGATTGTTGTTTTGTTTTGTTCTGTTTCTGCTTCTGCTTTTTGATATTTATAAAGTTTAGTTGGATCCTTCTCATCAGCACAAGTCTAAGAGTAGAGCTATCATGATTTTTAAAGCCGCTGGTGGCCAGGTGGCGGCTAATACATTAAACACAAATATATAATTAATATGATCTGAATGACTCACCTTTAGGGTGATGGGACTGGATTCTTGGCTGCCTCAGAAGATGATAATCCATTCCGAATCCGAGTCCGTGCCATAGTCCAAATCCGACGATGACGTCATTGTGGCCATCTACTACAACAGGGGGTGGCCACCCGCTACAACATTTTCATGATGAATTTATTTAAAGCAAAGATTTAATCACAATTTGTTTTCATGTTTGATGTTATAAATATGAGATGATTGCATTTGCAGAACTGTATGGAAAGAGTTAAAGTAGGTCTAACTATTATTACACCAATACATGTTCTTTAATTTTGAAATATGAATTTGTGAAGCAGAAGTTTGTTGCTATATTCTGTCTTTTCATTATGAATGATTGATTGTCATCATCATCATACACCATTATCATCATTCAATCACCACCATCAACACCAATTATCTTCCTCCTCCTCCTCATCATCATCATCATCATTACATGCTTGTCATCATCATCATCATCATCATCAACATAATAATCATCAAATCCACTCATTATATTGCCATCATTCTCATACATCATCACCACCACCACCACCACCACCA